>JAJOOI010072678.1:0-13645 GCA_029582585.1 Solanum bukasovii | reverse complement strand
CCACTTGTATTTGTCATGTTGCGCTTTTTGAAAGTCCATTTGACTAATTTTTAAAGTTAAATCATATTGTATTAATTCGATATTTAAAAAAAAAAAAATGCAAAATCTATACAAAAAGTACTATAAATTGTAATTTTTTGCCTATGAATATGATGAAAAAACACATTGTAAAATATTAGTTAAAATTCTTATAGTTTGACTCTAAAAAGGAAATCATAACAATTAAAAGTGCATAGAGAGAGTAATAAATAGGTAATTAAATTTCAAGAAGTTTAAAATAAAAGGTTGAAAAAAAGAATTAGATAGATAACATATATTGAAAATTGAAAACATATTATAAATAATAAATGGGCCCAAATGAGGTCAAACTTTTTGGCTAATAAAGTAGTAGGTAATTAATGGTGTTAAATTGTCCAATAATATAAATCTTAAAGGTACAATCATAAAAGAAGAATGTACAACACTATCAAGCACATATCATCCAACATTTGTCATGTGCTAAGTAGTAGATATTCCCACTTATTATATATAGTAAAGTAAAATACAAAAAACTATGTTTATTACTAAACGAAAATACTTATTTTTCATTTACCAAAATAATGATCATAATTCACACATGCCTTTACTCTCCAAAATAATAATTTTCTTAAATCACTTTTTAACCTTTTAAAAACTTAACTACACAGGTTGTATATAAATCATGGTAGATCTAGATAGTATTTATCTAATACTTATATTGATATGAAAGAAACAAATATAGAATTGAAATAATAGTTAGATGCGTATAAACTGATAGGACACATCGTCATAAATATTTATAAAAAACTAGCTTCATGCATCAATTTTGGCCTTATTTTATATAGTAAATTAAAGCAAAGATTTCATATGAGTAATTGATTATCCAAAATATTAATTATATAGTAGCTTATAGTATGAGATCATCTTCATTAATTCATGCCTCATTTTTCCACCAATAACTATTTTTTGGCAAAACAGTAGATAACCATCCATACCTACTTCCATATACTTTCATACAAAAGTATTCTTCTGGACAAACTTCCTCCAATCACTTCCTTCCACGTGTCCTCTCCCCACCCCCCACCCACAACCCCCTAGGGGTGAAAAAGAAAACCAAATGTGTAGATGTAAAGAATTAGGAGATTTAGGTCACCTTACTACTTATCTCAACTCCATTCCCCTCACCACACAATTCAATTATAAACAAATTTTAGTATTACCTCCACCCCCACCCCCACCCCCACCCCCACCCCAAAGAATTTGATATGACTTAATTATATACATGTATAATCATTATTAGTAATATTTATATATAGTTATATTTTAACAAATAGTATAAATATACTATTAATGTGAATTGATTTTATTATATCAAATATCAAAATTTTAGTTAGACACTTTGATATATATATATAATATCACTCTTTTATGTCTTAATATTAATCGTTATGACGAGCTAATAAATATATATCATGATTAATTAGTGTAACGGTAATCAAATGAGATGTTTTAATAAGAGATAAAAGATAGCTAATTTAGACAAATATATACTTTTATAATTATAATTAGGATTATTAAGTATTTTTCTTAAAGAACACAAAAAACTTTAGAAAGAGAACGTAATCAAATGAGATCTTTTAATAATAAGAGATAAAAGATAGCTAATTTAGACAAATATATATATTTTATGATTAAGAATATTAAGTATTTTTCTTAAAGAACACAAAAATCTTAAAAAAGAAAAACATATAACATAGAACGGTAATCAAATGAGATCTTTTAATAGGATAGCTAATTTAGACAAATATATATATTTTTATGATTAAGATTCTTAAATATTTTTCTTAAAAGAGCACAAAAAACTTTAAAAAGTAAAATATATAATATGGACCAAATATAGTCAAAAATTGAGATATCCTTCTTTTAAAAGCTAACCCCTACCCCACCCTGACCTATAAGAATTTAATATGTATTATGAACATTAATTAAATTATATATCAAGATCATAAATCTTGGTCTCTATATATAGCAACACATCAAGAAACCAATCAATATCCCAACTCTTTTAATTTACTTTTCTTGAAGAGAAATACAAAGAGTAATTTAATAGTTGTGGGGGCTTTGGAAATTGTTTTAGACAATCTATTGAGTCTCTTTTACACACACAATTTGCTAACCTACTTTCAATCTACTACATAACTCTCAAAAAAAAAAAAAACTATATATCAATCACACTACCATAAATTCCCACAAAATTCATCTCATTTCTTGCCAATTGTTCTAATGTTTTCTCTATAAACATACACCAAAAACCTCGAATTATTATATAATTCGTCATTTAACCAAACATCTCATCTTAGTACCAGAATTGAATATTTCAATCAAGTTCTTTCGATAAAATTCTTTATACTATCAGTGTGACAACGAATGTCAAGGATAGTAGCGGAAAATATGTTACAAGGGGGAGAAAATGTACAATTTTATGATCAAAGAGTACAACAAGCCATGGAGATGTCACAAGCCAGCGCGTACTCTTCACCCACCCTAGGCCAAATGCTAAAGCGCGTGGGAGACGTGAGAAAAGAAGTCACCGGCGACGAAACTCCGGTGCACCGGATTCTCGATATGAGTGATACTCAAAGCATATCATCTCACTCTCTTCCTTTTGTACTCTCCTTCAACAACCTCACCTACAGTGTAAAACTCCGCCGGAAAATGTCTTTTCCGGCGATATTCCGGCAACCGGCCGCCGGAGTTTCCACCGGTGATCCCGTCGCCGGAGAAAATCTGTTCTCGAGCACAAAATTCCTCCTGAACAATATCTCCGGCGAGGCCCGGGACGGCGAGATAGTCGCCGTCCTGGGTGCATCAGGGTCGGGGAAATCGACCCTGATTGATGCCCTCGCGAATAGGATCGCGAAGGAGAGTTTAAAAGGAACGATAACGTTGAACGGAGAGCCACTCGATTCGAGATTATTGAAAGTAATCTCAGCATATGTAATGCAAGATGATCTTTTATATCCAATGTTGACAGTTGAAGAGACGTTAATGTTTGCAGCTGAATTCAGATTGCCACGTAGTTTATCAAAATCAAAAAAGAAAATGAGAGTTCAAGCTTTGATTGATCAATTAGGACTACGAAATGCTGCAAAAACAATCATTGGTGATGAGGTACGTTATATATACAGTATAATTTTTCATCCCTACAAATTGATCATATTTTTTTTTAACATTTACTAATAATTTACTATTTTGAACAACAGGGTCATCGTGGAGTGTCTGGTGGTGAAAGACGACGAGTTTCTATTGGAATTGATATTATTCATGACCCTATCATATTGTTTTTAGATGAACCAACCTCAGGTCTTGATTCGACTAGTGCATACATGGTGGTGAAAGTTCTTCAACGAATTGCTCAAAGTGGAAGTATTGTGATCATGTCAATTCATCAGCCAAGTTATCGAATTCTCGGGTTATTGGATCGGATGCTCTTCTTGTCCCGTGGTCAAACGGTTTATAGCGGGTCACCTATGAACCTCCCACATTTTTTTGCTGATTTTGGTCACCCAATTCCGGATAGTGAAAATCGAACAGAGTTTGCTCTGGATCTGATTCGCGAACTAGAAGGGTCCCCAGGAGGGACAAAAAGTTTGGTTGAGTTCAACAAAACATGGGAAAATACGAAAAGGAGTAATGAAAATCCTGAAATCCAAACACCTACTCATGGATTGTCATTGAAAGAAGCGATTAGCGCGAGTATTTCAAGAGGGAAGTTGGTTTCAGGGACAACGAGTGATATTCATACAAGTCCAGCATCAATGGTTCCAACTTACGCGAATCCATTTTGGATTGAAATGCTTGTGTTGTCCAAGAGATCATTTACGAATTCTTGGAGGGTGCCAGAGTTGTTTGGTATCCGTCTAGGGGCAATCGTGGTAACGGGGTTCATCCTAGCTACCATGTTTTGGCAACTTGATGATTCCCCTAAAGGGGTTCAAGAAAGGCTTGGTTTCTTTGCATTTGCTATGTCAACAACTTTCTATACTTGCGCGGACGCGTTGCCTGTGTTCCTCCAAGAGAGGTACATTTTCATGAGGGAGACAGCTTATAATGCTTATAGGAGATCTTCCTATTGTCTATCTCATGCTATAGTTTCTTTGCCAGCATTGATCTTTCTTAGCTTTGCATTTGCTGCTATAACTTTTTGGGCTGTAGGCCTAGTAGGTGGATTTTCGGGCTTTTTGTTCTATTTCGCGATAATACTAGCCTCCTTCTGGGCCGGGAATTCATTTGTCACGTTCCTCTCCGGTGTAGTTCCTAGTGTCATGTTAGGTTACACCATAGTGGTCGCGATCCTAGCCTATTTCCTCCTCTTCTCAGGATTCTTCATCAATCGCGATAGGATTCCAGCTTATTGGATATGGTTTCACTACTTGTCTCTGGTGAAATATCCTTATGAAGCTGTGTTACAAAATGAATTTGATGATGCAACAAAGTGTTTTGTCAAAGGGATTCAATTGTTTGATAATTCACCACTTGGAAATGTGCCTAATGCATTGAAGGAAAAATTGTTGAGTACAATGAGTAACACATTAAATGTCAAAATTACAAGTTCAACATGTGTGACTACTGGGGCTGATATATTGGTTCAACAAGGGATTACTGATTTAAGTAAGTGGAATTGTTTGTGGATTACTATTGCATGGGGGTTTTTCTTTAGGGTTTTGTTTTACTTTAGCTTGTTGCTTGGAAGTAAGAACAAGAGAAGGTGATGAAACTACTACTCGATCGGGAGTACTCTATCAGAGGTGAATCCAGATTTTGAATATAAATCGAGTGATCAGTCAGAGACGAATCTAGAATTTGAATACAGATTGAGATACATATGATGGATTCATCTTCGCGAGTGCTAAGGGTTGTGTTTGAATTGTAAACAAGGATGTTTGTTTGTTTTTTATTTTTATTTTCTTGAAGAAACGATGTGTTTTTTTTTCTTCATGTTTTTATTTTTACTTGAAGTACGTGCTCTTTTATTGTAATAGAATAAATGTAATATTTTTTGACAATCTAATGAATTGATTATTGTTTCAAAGTCGATGAGTTTAGAATTTGAATACAAATCGAGTTCGGGCTTGAGACATGATATATAGGTTCACTACTTCTATGATGGATATGTTTTCGTGCGTTAAGGGTTATGTTTAAATTTTAAACAATGAATTAAGTTGGGATTTATTTTTATTTTTTGTAATGTGTTTACACTTGAAGGTACTCTTTGATTGTATTAGAACAAAAATGTATTTTTTTGACATTTGACTATCTATATATTATTATATTTCAAAGTTTATTTGGTGCAAAGTAGTTGGAATTGAAAATCAAGACGAGAAAAAGAAAGTTGCTTGCTTGAAGCAAATAGTAGTACTCATGCACATGTAGGTCACCAAACTGTTAATGAACATTATAAAACTTTTTTTAAAATCTTATATCATAGTTAATAACATGTAAATCACTAAATAAAAAATTAAAAAAATTAAACTAGAAATAGTTATGAACTTTGTCAAATCACTTGTAGATAACAGATTTTTTTATAATTTATCGTTAATCCATCTGCTAAATAGGATTAGTGACAAAATATGTTACTATTTAGCTACAGAATTTGTTTGTCACCAATTTATTTTTTTTGTGCATAGCAACATCAGCTTAGAAATTATTAAAAATTGGAACTTAAGAAATTTGAACTTGTGTTGTAATTAAGAAATTGAGTTTATAAAGTGATTAATAATCAAATTAGAGAAATGTGTCACTATTCATTTTCATGCATATTATTCTGAAGCAAATCAATGTGACAGCCAAAAGCAATTATATTGCATGCATGGATATTTTTACAAAATTATGCTGAATTATTTCATCTTGAAATTTGAATATTCTTGTTTTTATTTCAAACTTTTTTTGAAAATAATTTTCATAAGTCAATGATTTATCGAATACAATCTATCTACTCATCAAAGATAGGAATAAGGTCTTCATGCATGTGTTATTCTCTTCAAACCTCAGCGACTATATATGTTATTGTTGAATTATAAAGTATGACTTGACATGACATTTTAACAATTATTTTTCTATTTTTTGTAGGAAAACCATAGAATGTACTACATAATGCACTAATGAAATTTGGAAATTGGTAGAATTTTTATTTTATGCAACTTTATTTGTTTGTATTTTTCCCCACACACCACACAATTTTCAATATTCTTCTTTGTATTTTGTTTTGCATTTATCTCCTCAATTTTCATGATTGTACCTTTTGGGGGTTTGTAGGGTACCCTTGTCCAATATATAATTGGCTTTTTTTTTCATTTATTAATAAATCAATATTTTACATTTTCATTGAAATATAGTATTTTGTTTGATATTATAATTCTTTATTAGTCTGTTTAAAAAAAACACTATATTTTTTATATTATTTAAATTAATAATTTTTATAACCACACACAAATGATATAACAAAACATGTTTTAAAAACTTCATAACCAAAAATATTATAGGCAGGCTTATAAGCATATTTAATTATAATAGCAACATTTACATGTTCGAAACTTTTGGTAATATGTCTATTTATTGTCCACACTATATTTCAACATCCCAAATAAGAATATTTCCAGGCTGGAATCACATGCAATATTGTTGGTTTCTTGTTGATTTCCTTTTAACTTATGATTGAATATAGTAGCGTACGCAGAATTTTACGTAAGCAGTAGTAGTTATTATCGTAACTCAATTTCGTATAGCATGAGGTAGGAGTGAGCATGATATGGTATTTGAAAGTTTTAATATCGTAATTTCAGTATTCGATTTTTAAAACATTATATCATTATCATATCAATTTAATTTGATATGGTTCGATATTTTGAAGTTTGATTTTACGGTATGGTAAATTGGTAATCATAATTTGTTCAACTTCGACTAATATATACTCGTATAATATAGTATTATGACTTCAACAATTAAAAAAAGTATCAATTGTATCATACTAACACACTATGTAGAAATATATATTCAAAATAAAGTACAAACAACTCCTATTGTTAATCAATTACATTTCAATCAAAATTAGAGTAGTCAAAGTTTCAACTTCTAAACATTTAGTTTATACTAAATACTAATACTAGGTTGCATATTTGTTAGTATTTAATAATATATATATATAAAAAAGTTATTTATGTAATTATATACTTCAATATGGTATTCAGTATTTCGGTATGTTATTTTTAAATATCAAATACCGTATCGAATATCAAAACAAAAAATATATTCCATATACCATACCAAATACCATAATACTAAAACTATGATATTAAAAATTTTAATATGATATGATAATTCGGTAGATACCATACGATGTCCGCCCCTTTTTTTTTTTTTTACTTTTTCAATTTCTAACTCAATAGAAGTCGAGAAAACAAAGAAAATAATAGAATAGAAGAATTTCAAAGTATTTGGCGATCATATTATATGATTCATATATGTGTCTAAATATGAAATGGTGACTCATTATTAAAGTAGAAAATACCATTATGATAAGACTTACTGCACGTACAAAGAAAGAAAAAAGATCTATGCAAATTAGTTTGATTATATTTCAATTATTTTTGCACATTTTACTATGTGTGATTGGTAGGAGTCTTTTATAGTATTGATATATACTTAATATACCAGGGGGGGAAATGCAAAGAACATCTAGTGGTAAAGAAGCAAATTAAATCTTTATAATATTAGATTGAGTTTGATCGAGCTTAAATGATGCGACACAAACAGTGAAGACTTAGCTAAACATAACACATACTTATTATAAAACCCAACAAAGTACATAAAAAATCTTGAATCCACTATTTGGTTGAAACCATAATCACATTTTTTCAAGAAAAAAATAAAGAAATTAGATCTAGTTAGGTGTTAAACTACCCTTCCAAGAAGTTCATCTATTCTCAACCACTCAAATCTAAATAATAACTTAGAATAATCCACATTAGTCCATAATATAACTCATCATTGATCAGAAGTCTCGGGTTCAAGCTTTCTGGTATGGAATCACGGGAGCATTTTACTCCTGAGGTGGAACTTCTCGGCATGAATCTGAATATAGTTAGACCCAATACGGATATCGAACGCCGAATGGAAACCAAACAGAAAAAACATAACTCAATGGTCATAACCTATTTCAACTAAATAAGCTTAAATCTTTATGTAGTTATTAGTTAGGTAATCTAATCATAAGTTCACCTATAATATATAGTTGTATATATATGTGTGTGTGTGAATATGTATATATGTCCATTTAATCATCTTTCTTCTCATAATAATACAATTATGGCAAAGCCTCTTCTAATTTTTGTAGTTTTGATTCTAATTAGTCTAATTATATGTTCAAGTTCAGCTACTAATTACATTGTGGGTGATAGTTCTGGCTGGGATATTAGTACTGATCTTGATGCATGGTTAGTTGGAAAGAAATTCATGATTGGAGATGTACTCGGTAAGTATCATCGATCATATTTAATATCAGTTTAAGTTATACACACTAACAGTTTTAAAAAAAATATCAACGCAACTTTACAGGTCGTAATAGGTTATTACATAGATTTACTTCTCGTAGGTCAACTTAACCAGATAGCGTAAATGTTCTTGGAAAAATTAGGATAAAAAAATATCCTTCAACTCAACGAAATATCTTAACTTTTAGGATCTTCATAGCATTTCCGATAGTAAATCATATTGTGTGTTTGCCCTTGACTATAACGGAGCTCCAACATGAAATATAACGGAGGTAATTTTAGATCATAATAAAAAATAAAGAGCAAATTTGGACCTTTTTTTTCAAAGTATTTTGCCACGTGGAATCCATCCAACCCACATTGGAGCTTCGTTAAAGTCGAGTACGATTTGCTAACGACAAGAGTATGAATAACCCTAAAAATAGTAATATCTTAGTTACATTGATTATACTTCTTTTTTTTCGCAGTGTTCCAATATTCATCGGTACATAGTGTGTCCGAAGTAACGAAGGAGAATTTTGCTGGGTGCAACACGAGCAACGTACTCGATTCGAGTAAAAATGGCAACACAAATTTCACATTGACAAAGCCAGGGGATAGATACTTTGTTTGTGGTAATAGGTTACATTGTCTTGGAGGAATGAAACTTCGCGTAAATGTAGAAAATGTAAATGGTGCAGCAGCAGGATCCCCTGCTGCTGCACCATCACCAGAGGGAGGGGCTTCATTTTCCCCTTCTTCAAAGAGCAAAAATCCATCATTTGTTCCTAATTTTGCTTTGTCTAATATTCATGTTGGATTGGATTCTATGGTACTTGTAATTCTTGGTTTTTTGTTCTTTGCATTTTCACTAGTGTAAACTTGAGGATTTCTCATTTTTCATTATCAAAATAGATTGTTTCTTGTTATCACTATGGTTGTTTATGTCTCGAGTTGAAACAAATTACTATAATTTGTCCCTTCAATATTTTCCACAAATTTTATGAACGGAAGCTCAAAAACCCCTATGTTGTTCCTAGTTTTGCATTTTCTAATTATGTTGGATTGGATTCTCTAGTCCTTGTAATTTATTTGGTTTTTACTCATGCTTATATATTCATGTCAAAACAGATTCTTTATTTGTACATCCGTTCCTCTAGCTAGTCCGATTATTATTGTTGTTGTTTATGTCTCGAATTGGAATAAATTACTATAACCCGTCCCCACCCTCAGTTGACATTTTTCACAAATTTTACGAACGAAAGCTCTTATTTTCACATGTCTCATTCCTCACTTAACTACGATGAAGAAAATGTTGTTGACTAGTTCTGTATAAAAGAGACAAAATTGCTACCAAAAGAACCAAGAAAAGTAAAGAAACAGAAAAAGGTAAAAGTTTAGTCCCACATTCACACACATCTTAAAAGGCATTTTCAAGGTAAAGCAAGTGACTTGGTGATCAAATCTAATTAATGAATGAAAAAGGGTGCAACTATATTGATTACACCTAAATACATATCTACTTGACCTACCAATTAAGAATCTAGATTAGTCAGGCAAGTTGACATTAACGATCCGACTAATATAGATTCACACCAAATAGGGCCCATTAAGAAGTATCCATTCACATAGCTCAAAATTCGAGACCTCTAGCTAAAAGGGGGAAGAAATCAAATCATCTCACAGCACCTCTTGATGGTTGGTTCCTTCCATATCACTCAAATCACATTGATTATTTCGCCTTTTCTAGTAAAGCAAATATGAAGGAAGAACAACATAAACAGAAATGTTCAACAGAAAAAAGGATGAAAAACAGAAAGTGGTATTATTAAGCTTGTCGAATCCTAACATGTCGGATCAACAAAATCGGCGAATTTCAAATCACCTATCTTACAACTGCAAGCTAGGTAAGCAAATATACATCAATTCTGGATCCAAACTACAGTACAGGTAGCTGTTGCTTATGATTATGGTCCCTCTATCTCTATGTATATTGCTGTCTCTAAAAGAATCAAGAATTCCCCAATCAGAGATTAAACCACAGGATTGAGCCATTACACATACATCCCCCACACCAGTAGAAACAGCTTCTTGCAGTACACGTTTTACAATTATCCGACTTTTGTATTGTTGTAATCAAACGAACCTTGTCGAGTTCCTGTATGAATACCCAGGACTGGATTTACTTTCCCCTTGTATCTGGAGCAGAAGCATTGTCCTAGCATTGGATCCCCCACTATTGTCAACAAGTGAATGAGGTTCCTATACCAGATTTCGTGTCAAAAAATCATTGACAGCGAGACTGGCATCTCCATGTGACACAGCATCTTCAGGTTCTGGCATATAGAGAGTTGACACAGATGCCTGCGCGCATTTAGGAACAAATGAACTGTCAGTGTATGGCATTTCACGGAAGAAAACAAAAAAAAAAAAAAAAAAGAGAAAAACCAAAAGGAGTGAACAAAGTTTGGACCAAGTTAAGGTGTTAATATAAAATCCCCTGATCATAACAGATCTACATAAACAGTTGCTAAAAGCATCCATCCCATAAAGAAAGAAATATAATTCTAAATAATCATTTAGAAGAATGGTTCTTGAACAGCAGATTAAGAGGAGCAGAAGAATAAGAAGATAGAAACCATTTATACCTGATTGGGAACAACACAAGAAAAATCGAGCTCATGAAGTAAAAACAATCAAGAAAATGTTGTCTGAAGAATGAAGTACAACCCCTAGGGATAAATACTGCAGAAGAATTCTTTTTCATATTGAAAGTCTCCAACAGAAAGGAGAAAGGAACCTGAACTTTGTGAACCAGTTACGAGTGATCCTCGGGTGTTTTAGATTCTTTTTTTATTTCATAACTGAGAAATCCTCAGTGTGTAAGCTGGCCGAAACCCAGTTAGCCCACAGGTTCAAAACTCAGCACAGTATGAGCCCATCCCTCTACGTTATACATATATACCAGGTACTAGGGGTGTTGACGGAAAACAGAAATAGACATTTTTTGGTTCGGTTTGGTTTTGGTTTTGGTTTTAAATTTTAAAAACTGACAATTTGGTTTGGTTTTGGTTTTAAGGAATAAATAACCAAATCAAATTGACTACATAAATACCTTAGTTAAAAATTATGAAGAGTGTATTTTTATTCACAATTTTTAGAATTTTACGGTACAAACTAACTCAACCCCAAAAGCTAAGCCCATGAAGAAAGAATTGTCCAAGATCATATAAGGAGACCAAGGACCCTTATCCCACCTATGTGAGACTCCAACACTCCCACCCACCACCCCATAGGCCCAGAGCTGGACATTTGGAGCGTGGACAATATAAGACAACATTAAAACAATGAATTGGGATGGAACGGGCACTAATACCATAATAAAGAAATGGACATTGGGCCTAACTCAACCTCAAAAGTACGTACATGAGGTGAGGACTGTCCAAACCATATAGAGAGACCACCGATCCCCTTTACCCTCGATGTGGGACTCTTCACACACGCACCCCTCACACACAAGAGACATATGGAGCGTGGGCAATTTTAATATGGGGTCCAGCATCGGAAAATTTGAATTGAAATGGGTCCTGCTCTAGTATTATGTTACATGGACCTTGGGCTTAACTTAACCCCAAAAGCTAGCTCCGGGAGAATCGCCAAGACCATAAGAAGAAACCAAGGACCGCTTATCCCACCGATGTGGAACTCCAACATATTTATTGCACTCTTGGTTCATAATCTAGGTATTTGCTTTATACTAATTAAATTATTTACCTTTACTTTCTAGTTCCCGTTGTAGTCTTTATTTTGATAATTACAAGATTCTATTTCATGTTCAAAGTAACTTCTTTGTGAGTCCTTTAATTATTCATCATTGTTTAATTCAATTATCATCGAGATATCTTGGTAAATCACAACGTAAGAAGTTTTATCAAGTTCCTTTAAATGGCTAAATTCTTGGACAATGCATACAATTTTCTCGAAGAAGCTACATATATAACTTGTATATATATAGTTCTTTCTTCCCTTAAAAGAGTAATTGATTTGGTAATGAAATGTTGAAAATAGTTGATCTAATATGTGCTTGGAGGTATATTGTCATGCATTTAAAAAACAGCAAAAATCGAACTAACCGACAAAAAGTGATGAAAAAACCAACTTAATTGGTTTGGTTTGATTCCAACATCTGAAAAACCGACTTAACTAGTTTGGTTTCCTTTTAGAGGCAAACCAACCCAAAACCGAACCATGAACACCACTACCAGGCATTGACATGGTTCAAGCTCGTGACATGTGCCGGATTGATTGCATAACACGTGCATACATCATTGACAAGACCAGAAGGCATTACAAAGTTTGATCTAGAGTTGAGGGGTTTGACCAATATTAACCATGGTAGACCAGTGTTAACTAGGAGCTGACCAAGTTTTGACCACTATTAGAGTTTCTAGGATGAATCGAGCATGGCTCCACATGTCCCACTAGCCCAAGAATCTTTTTTTTTTTTGATGACAAGGGAAACCCGCAGCCGCTACCCTTTGGGTGCGCACAGGGTAAAACCCCCGCTCCTATGCAATAGCTCGCAAGCCCAAGACTCATTTTGTTATGTTAACACTTCTATTATCTTAAGTACTTGGACTTGGGCCCAAGCCCATTGTTTAACTAGTAGTATTGAGTTTGAGTAAAATGCATTTTTTACCTAGTTTTGAATGATATGTTTGTGAGGCTCTATATAGAGACCTTTTGGGTTCTTGAAGAACTCCTTGGGTTGCTATTGAAGGTGTATCTTCCTCCAGTAAATTTCATATCTTTGGATCAATTGTTAGAGGATGTAATTATCTTCATATACTAATTGTGGCTGAATTCTATCAATTTGGTTCCTAGATCCTATTTTTCTATCTCTTGTCTTAGTCTATTCTTATTTTCTTTGTGAATTTTCCTTGTTTGCTATTTCTTTCCATTGTCACCTATCGACACATCCATACATGCAACTTGTAGAGTGGTTGGCATTAAATACTTCTGTATAAATCAGGAGGCAACACACCTTTGCATCAAACTGCATCTCTCCAGAATTATCGGAAGTGAGGCATGCACCATGG
>JAJOOI010072677.1:0-24561 GCA_029582585.1 Solanum bukasovii | reverse complement strand
AAGTGTGTATTGCTAGTGACATAATTAGAACCAGAGACCTTCAAAGTAAGTACATAAAAGGTTTCAAGAAATTTCACCATTGACCTCACATTTTTCCAATCAGCACTTGTAAGAATATCACTTGTAAGAATATTTGCACTAGTTCCATCTAAATCACTAGTTCCATTTTCATCTTCAGAAGAAACAGAACCAAAGGTACGAAAATGATTCAAGTATCCAATATCATAAAAACTATATCTCTCAAATGCAAGCTCAAAATGTTGTGCTACATCAAGCATCAAATATGTAGAGTTCCACCTAGTAGGAACATCTAAACACAATGATTTCTTACAAGTTATCAATTGAGATTCACAACATTCTTTGAACTTTCTAAGTCTTGCGGGAGATTGTTTAATGTACTTCACGGCTTGTCTCACTAGCTTGACAGACTTACCAATTTCCTTCAATCCATCTTGCACAATAAGATTAAGGATATGTGCCATACACCTCACATGAAGATGGTCACCATCCATAATGTTAGTTCCCCAATTACTCAGTTGTTTAGACATTTCTTTCACAGTAACATCATTAGAACTAGCATTATCAACTGTAATAGTAAACACATTATCTAAACCCCATTCAAGCAAACAATTAGTAATGCAAGCCGCCATATCCCCGCCCTTATGACTAGAAATAGGACAAAAACTAATTATTCTTTTATGCAAAGTCCAATTTCTATCTATAAAGTGGGCTGTCAAACACATGTAGTTAATTTTTTGTATAGAGGTCCAAGTATCTGTCGTAAGACAAACTCTTGGATGTGCTTCTTTGAAAATCTTCTTCAAAAGTTGTCTTTCTTCAAGGTATAGCTCATAACAATCTCTCGTCACGGTTCTACGAGAAGGATTATGAAATTGTGGCACTGTAACTCTCATGAAGTTTTTAAAACCTTCTTTCTCAACAAAACTAAATGGTAGCTCGTCAACAATTATCATTTTGGCTAAAGCTCTCCTACTTTGTGTTTGGTCAAATTTCCAAGTGCTAATCACCCCTTCTTTTGCTCCCGTTGAAGATGGTAGAAAATTAATTAGATGTTGACCTTTATCTACGGTGTCACGAGGAAATTTAGGACATATTCTCATATGATTATTCATTGTTGACGTACCATTATTCGATGTAGAAGCTGCATAAGGTTTCTCACAATACTTGCATTTGGCTTTCTTAGCTCCACTTTCATCAGTGAACTTGTCAAAATGCTTCCAACAAGCAGCTCTAGGTTCCATGATTTTTCTTTTATTTGAAGTATCAACATTAACTTCAACCTCATTGGGAGACGAGGTGTTAGATATGCTGTCATTTGAAGCTCCACTTTCACTTATCCTACTTCCAATTTGTGTCATCTGTAAAAAAAAAAAAGTGAAACAAACAAGAATAACAACAATCAGAAAGACGCAATACATTACAGTTCACAAATCACACAAATAATCACAAAGTTGCATACTTGCATTCAATGATTAAACTCACACAGTTCAGTTGCGGTTCAGAACTCAGAAGAACAATAATCACGCAGTACATTACAGACTTACAGTTCACTAACCGACTCATTGATCAGTCCCTAACTAATAGACACTTAAACAGAATAGGCAGAACTTCCATGGACCAGTCAAATTATACTTACAAATTACATTGTTAGTAGATAAAACTTAAATTCGTAATGAATAATACACATATCCATCCTCCCTTAAGGTTTGGGCAACATGTGAAAATCAACCTACCAAATGCCCCATATGTCAATTAGCTTCCTTTACGAGCATTTTCCAAGAGTTAATAATGCAAAATGCATATGCATTTCACGGAGACAATTACAGTTATATAAGAGTAAACTGTTTTGGGCAACATGTGAAAATCAACCTACCAAATGCCCCATATTTCAATTAGCTTCCTTTACGAGAGTTAATAATGCAAAACTTTCAATGACTAGGGTAAAATCTGCAGGGTTTCTGAAACAATGTGACTAAAAGCTAAATTGGGACTTCACTTTTGCTTTTAAGCTTCTAAAGAGTGCGGAACAGTGATGGAGGAAACTAAAATTTATGTTACCGTAGACACAGCATTGCATGATCGGAATTCGGAAAGTAACAAATAAAGGAAAAAATCTGAACATAGAAAAGAAAAAAGATAGCATAAGAAAAAGAACCAACGATGGGGAAGGCACTGTAGTGGGACTAACCTTTGGTGTACAACCCGGCGACGGAGAAGGTGAGGTACGGGAAGTTTAGGAAATTGTCGTCTCAAGCGGCAGGCTTGAGAGTTGAGACGGCGAGCTGAGAGATGAGAGATGAGGGTTGAGAGACGAGCTCGGAGCCGCGGCGTAACTGAGAATCTGAGACGAGAGTTGAAAATTATGGACTACGCTGGTCTCAAATTAGGGATTTCTAAATTTATATTGGAATTTGGGCTAGGCATGGGCTATTGGGCTGAGAGTTGTATTTTTATTAATGGAATGGGCTGAGATTTAATGAAGGGGTAAAGAATATATATATCTAATTTCGGTTTTTTCGGTTAACCGATTTTTTAAGCTAAAAAACCGAAAACCGAACCGAAAAACTGAAATATTGAAAATCAAAACCGAAACCGACCGAAATAACCAAAAAACCAAAACCGAAATTTAAAAAAAATCGGTTCGGTCGGTTTTTTCGGTTTTAACCATATTATGCCCAGCCCTAGTCTCCGTGGTGGACAAGATGAAGGAAGCGAGGTTAAGATGGTTTGGACATGTAAAGAGGAAAAGCGTAGATGCCTCAGTGAGGAGGTGTGAGAGGTTGATAGTGGTGGGTGTTCGGAGAGGTAGATGTAGGCTTAAGAAATATTGGGGGAGGTGATTAGACATGACATGTGCATCTTGAGCTTTCCGAGGACATGTCCTTAAATTAGAGGTTTTGCAGGTTGCTAATTGGAATAAAAGGTTAGTTAGTAATTCTCTCGCTTTTCGGCGGGGTAGGATAGGTGGTGGTATCGGTACTTACTCTCTTACCAGTATTTTTAGCACTATTCACGTAGTTTCTTGTTCATCGATTATTGTTATTATTTGTGTTTCCTGTGCTTCGGTTATCACACTAGTTCATTGTTGTTATTGTTCTTTTCTGTATGCTATGTACTGCTTTTCATAACGCTATATTCCGTTGTTCTTACTACTTTCATTTCCGTATTCTCTTTTTCAAACTTCTTGGAGATGCTTTACTTGAACCGAGGGTCTATCAAAAATACTCTCTATCTTTATGAGAGGTCTGCACACACTCTACCCCCCAGACCCCCCTTGTGGGATTACCCTGGGTATGTTGTTGTATGCAAATATCTATTCAAATTATAAAAGGACTTAACACACACACCGGAACTAGGTAAGCGTCCGAACAATGACTATATCTTAATCAAACTAGTTGGTCTTGCCTATTTATATGATTTTTGTGTATTGTTTTTTGTTCTTTATTAAGTTCGCATGAATTTAAAGAGATTTAAGGTTGTTTGACACAAATTTTTTCTCCTGTAATTTTAAGTCCACCTGGTCCGTTTATGATATCAGTGAATTGCTTTTTCTTTTTAAACAAGTTTGCAAAATTTGACATAACTTCTTCCCCTGTAATTTTAACACTTTGAACTAACAGACTATCAATCCTATGGAGTATGGACCAAGGCATTTGAAGGTTTACGTAGGATATGATCAATCCAACTTAGACAACCTTTTCTCATCTTATCCTATATTTGTGTTGCTTGTACCTTTTGTCGGATGTGGTAATTTCGTGTCAAATATTATATGTGTGCACATCCATCTTAGCATCTGCATCTGTATGACACTCATCTCGTGGATATAAATTAAAACCCAACATCATTTTCATATAACAACACTGGCTTACCATTGTGTTTAATCTTGATATGTTAGTTAAAGGAGTTCAAGTCCTTTATATTTTGTGAAGTTGAGCATTTTCTTGTGTTGATTTTTGTGAACTAGATTCACTTTATTATAAAAAAAGGACTCAATAAATTTATTTGTCCATATGAGACCTGATTCTGACCATTCTTCTATTACAGGCATGTCTCTACTCTCTTGAGCATAAGGTTCCCCTTGCTGCATTTAGTGAGGACCGGATCTTAACATTGTTTCATCACCCTCTTGTGGATTCACTTCATACCATATATAATGAGCCAAAGGTACCATCCCTATCAATATTTTATATCTTGCTAGACATTGTACAAGCATTGGGATTTGTTGCTGAATGCTTCGTATCTAATCTATTTTGCCAGGCCGAGATTATTCCTTCAGTTGAGCAACTATTGACTGGGACAGACATACAGGTATGTAGCTGAAATTAGCTGCTAAGCATATGACTAGTACTTTCCAAGTATTGAAGGGTATTGGAGATTAATTGTAGGTTTATAGTGTTGCCCTGAACATGGGCCATTTATTATTGAGAGGGAATTGTACTTTGCACTAGTATTACACATTTAAGCTGAAAGGAAAACTGCATCTGAAGTTGCTGGAAGAGTCCTTATTTTTCAAGCTGGTGGCTGGCTTAGGATGCAGATGCACCACATGATTAGGTAGTTGGTTAAATTCGATCATAGACTTTTTAAATTTTGTTTTTGGGTGGGGGTGGCTTACGTCATGTAAGCACATTGCTATGTTGTGGAGGTGAAGCCTCCTCTACCCTACCAAAGTTTATCTAGATGTCAAATTCCTCTCCATATGCTTGAAATAGTCCATTCATGGTTTTTGTTTACTAATGCAAGTTGAGCTCAGTTTTTCTTAAAAACAATATTTTCTCTTATTGGTTTTGAAGTTGATAATTTATGTATTATAGTAATCACAGAAAGTAAGAAAAGGTAATGAGCTAGAAATCTGGAAGATAAGAAATAAAAGACAACCTAAAGAGATAAACTTAGCTACTATGTGTTTTTTGAGAAAGGTAAAGCTGTATTCCTCAGCAATGAGGGTATGCTGACAACCATAATAAACTGACAAGGCAGGTAATCATAATTACATGGAGCCTAGGAAATCTACTAATTGTTCTACCTCATCTATACCCTCTTCTTTACACCAAAATATAAAGTATTAATGCAGTTTTCTTTTACTTTCTGCATTGGATTAGTAATATTCTCAAAACATCTATTATTTCTTTCCTTCCAAACTGACCACCATATGCAAGAAGGAACTAGGCTTCACCATTTTTTTTTGCTTTTTACTCCCGCCTCTCCTATCCAGCAGCTTGGAAGATCTGAAGTATGTTCAGGCATCACCCATGGTTGTTGAATAAGATTGTGGAACATATGCCATACCTGAGTAGTCACTCTTTTGATCTGAAGTATGTTCAGGCATCACCGATGGTTCTTTTGAGGGTCACTTGTTGGCGAAGATGCAGATGTCCGGTTTGCTGGTGTGTTGAGATTTGGGTTGTTATCCTTTTGACATTTTCATGGTCATGGTTATTTTGTGTATTCAAGGTCGAGGCAAAAGGGGACAGTTGCATCACTGTATGATCTTTTTAGTTTTCTTTTTCCTTGTTGGGGTGTGGATGGGAGGTTCGTCCCCTTTTTAGTGGTGGTGCTTTAAGTAAACACATGGTATACATTCCATTTGTAGGGAGGGGAATTACTCCTCCCTAAATGGTAAACGGTTCTATCAACCTTTTTTGCTTACTTTCAATTGTGTTTTAAATCTTTTTTCTCATTTCTTCTGTTTATTCTTAAACTAGTAAAATTACCCGCGCCTCGCGCGGGAATTTAGTATCACGAAATTTATAAAACAATACTTAAAAAACTACCCGTCATTAAAATTAAAACACTATATGATTTTACATACAATATTACGTAGTAACGAACATTAATAATGTAAAGGAAAATGAAATTTATAACATCTTATCATTTATCCTTAATAACATAAGCATAAATTAATGACTGAAAAAATAAATACCAGGATCTGTAACATAGGTGTCAGTGAGACAGTGAGCCACTCAACAGGAGCAAAAAATGTTTAATTGTGCAAAAGAAGAAGATGAAGTAGTTCAGAATTTTCGTTGTTTTAAAATGAGAGGAAATCCCTCTATTTGTAGACAACAAAGGGTAGTGTGAACAAATGTTTATTGTGCCTTATCGGAAAGGTCATGACTATTTGAAAAAGTTGCAACCCTTCGAAAAGGTCGCAACCTTTCATAAAAGTCACAACTTTTCATAAAAGTCTCAACTCTTCATTGAAGTCGCAACTTTTCATATAAGTCGCAACTTTTCATAAAAGTCACAACTTTTTATGAAAGGGGAAGGCTGGTTTTGGAAATAAATAAATTAAAAGGGAATCTTGGATTGTGGTGGCGCCACGTAGGCGGGCTTAGGGTTCTCTTTTAATATCGAACGGGAATTTAATATCACGGAATTTTATAAAATAATACTTAAAATTTGTCAGTCATTAAAACTAAAACACTATATTTATTATCTTACATACAAAATTACGTAGTAATGAACATTAATAATGTAAAGAAAAATGATAATTATAACATTTTATCATTTATCCTTCAATCAATCTCTTTAATTTGATTTTATAATTTATCCTTTTACTTCCAGGAAGTGTTACTATTTGATATTTTTGGGGAATCAAATGAACATCAACCTGAGATATACAAAAATTCTAATTCTAATGTGTAGAAAAGTTCAACCCTACATTTTGCTTTACATATATCATTTTAAAGTTCTCCATCTACATGTATCATAAGTAATTATTAAAATGAAAAATTAAAGGGAGAATGTATCATATTGGACAACAATTCAACTTATTATATATACTTGAAAGGGAAAAATATTACACAAAACTATTCAGTTTGTTTGGGTGTTTTTTAAAAATCAACATACCAGAGTGATGGAGTACTACACTTCTATTCCAATCGCAATGTCGAAAAACTCATCTATTACTTCAAGAAAAGTATTTACAACTTGAAGTAAATTTGAGAATTTGTCCATACTTCATATTGAATATGAGCAAATAATTGATTATGTAGTTATCTATGTCTTTGGGATTAAAAGAGGCTCCAGTCTAGTCATATTCCTCTATAGGTCATCCGACACATCCTTGAACCCATGTCAAAAATTTATTAATTCTTGTCTTCTTTTCCTAGTTCACTTCGCGCATCAAGGTGCGATAAGGTTTTTAATGTCTTTATGTCCTTTCAATGTCATACCAAATTTGAATTTTGTCTTCAAGAGATGGTAATATAGATCTTTAAGAGTTTTTTTATCGTACCTTCAACAATTTCAGTAGAGAAAACTTGCGTGAATACTCAATTAACGTGTGTTAGTTAACCTGTACTAACAAATACTTATAAGAATAACTTTGCAAAAAACATAAACAACGAAGTTTAAAACATATACTCAAGAACAATAATTAATAACATAAGCATAAATGAATGACTGTAAAAAAACATACCAGGATCTGTAACAGTAGAATGAAACAGAATGGAAAAACTCGAGCCCACTGAATGTACAATGTCCCCTTAAGGAAATTATTCCCCTTTAGTACCTGGGGTTTAAAGGAATAGATCCTTTCAAGACAGAACGATTCTATTCACCAGTATATTGATACAAAAACAATGGTGTCAGTGAGCCACTCAACATGAGCAAAATATACAAATATTTAATTGTGCAGAAGAAGAAGAAGATCAGAATTTTCGTTGTTTTAAAATGAGAGGAAATCCCTCTATTTATAGACAACAAAGGGTAGTGTGAACAAATGCTTATTGTGCCTTATCGGAAAGGTCACAACTTTTTGGAAAAGTTACAACCCTTCAGAAAGGTCACAACCTTTCATAAAAGTCACAACCCTTCATAAAAGTCGTAACTCTTCATAAAAGTCACAACTTTTCATGAAAGTCACAACTTTTCATGAAAGAGGAAGACTAGTTTTAGAAATAAATAAATTAAAAGAGAATTCTAGTTTGTGGTGGCGCCACTTAGGCGGGCCTAGGGTTCTCTTTTATATATGATTTCACTTTTGGCTTTCTCCCCATTTTTATTTGCTTGTTTACATTCCAAGTTTTTCATCTGCAGATGGCAGGGGATATTTTTTTTCATTCAGCATCCATATTCTAGGTTTGGTTGTAAGTAATCCTTTATTGTCAATTTGCAGAAGGTGATCTTCTTTGATACTGTGGAGGGAGTGAGTTCTACATTGAGACCATACTGGACGGAGGCAATTGGAGATAATGCCTCTGTTGTCCAAGCTCAACCAGACATACTTGAAATTGTTCCTCCTGGAACTTCTAAGGGCAGTGGAGTAAAGATACTTCTTGATCATTTGGGTGTTAGTCCTAAGGAGGTGAGTGCTATCAAACTTTTTCCATAATCTCTTATATTACCTAATATCTCAAAACAGTTGAATTGAAGATTGTTAATCAGAACTACATTGACACAGTTTTTCTCAAAGAATAAAATAAAATACCTTGACACAAGTTTTAATATTTATCTTCCCTATGAGTTACTCTTAGCATTTAATCGTCACGGTACACTTAAGTTTACTGAAACTTGCCTTGGGATCCTTTACTCAGCAAAAATGTTGTGTCATCAGTTTCGTTCCTGAAACATGCTTCATTCTCTCTGATACACCTGTGCTGAAGAAGTTACCATTAATGGGATTTTTAACCCAAGAATTTGTGACAATAGAATGCCAGAAAAAATCTACCCTCACATATCTGAACAAATGGGGTTTTATGTGCTAATAACTTTTAGTTTTTTTTTTTTTTTTGAGCTGCTTAAGATTCAGGGGGCATTTCTGTATACATGTAAGACAAACACACACACACACATATATATATATATATTTTATTTTATTTTCAATTGTTTCAAATGTAAAATTAATATCACAGTGGTTAAGTGTGAGGATGGAACTCCCAAATGATAGACTTAATTGAAAAATGTCATCATAAAAAGTTATAATTTTCTGAACAATTGGTGTTCCTCTGGTATAGACACATTCTTTCACTGAATATAGTGCAAATCTCGCGATGATAAGCTGGCATGGACACCACGATTATCCCAAAAAAAAAAATAGCCTATATGGAGTGAGCAGGAGATATCTATATTGTCAACCCTCTCAAATCACGGAACATTTTTTTATTGGAAGATCTGTTTATGTCCCTCGTGGAACACCTATGTTTTGACTATGACGTGAACCCAATAACTTTTACTCAAACCCTATATATGTATTAAGAAATCCACTAAATACCTTTATATATGTGACTGTAAATCCAATTATTATTGTTTATTAACTTGAACCTAAAGTAGGAATCCATGAACTTCAAATCCTAGATCTGCCTCTGGACAGGGGAGCTTTCTGTTGTTTCTATAGATTAAACATTTCCTTTCTCTACAGCCTTAATGGGGCAATGCCTAGGGAGGAATAGTTGATCATAATTTGCACGACTAGTTCAAGATGGGGCAGAGATGTGATGAAACTGTATCAATTTAGTTTTATCCAAACCATTTTTAGATCTGTATGAGCGTGCACAATCTATAATTTTGTAGTCTAGTTATAGAGTTTCTCCAACTCCTCTTCCACTTTTATTTTCAGATAATGGCCATTGGTGATGGAGAGAATGATGTGGAGATGCTTGAGTTGGCTTCCCTTGGTGTTGCTCTCAGCAATGGATCAGAGAAGGCAAAAGCTGTTGCAGATGTGATTGGTGCCAGCAATGATGATAATGGAGCAGCTGATGCAATCTACCGTTATGCTTTTTGAGGTTATCTTCAGGAACGCAAGAATTGGAGAGGGCTATGCATACACTATCATGAAGTACTAAAGGTTTAGTTTTCTAACTTATTCAATTAGAAGAAACTTCTCAGTAGCCACCAATTAGGCTGAAGTGGATCAAATCACTCCCTTCTCCATTCATACTATAGGCCATTTATAATGAATTTAGATTAAGAAAACCCTATTTGTTGTCATTTACCTTTTGAAAGAATGAGGGAAGAAGCATATTTTGTATCTGCAGAGAACACCATTTTTTCCCTGAACATAGGGTATGTCAATGACATCTTATACTCATTGCATGTAAGCCTGAGTTCTTATATATTACTGATCGTGATTCGTTTCTTTTAATTCCACATGCAAGATAAATAGATAATGCTCTTGCCCAGTGTTTACACCAAGCCTGTAAATACATATTACATGTTTATCAATATATCATGATTGAATATGCATTCTTGCTTCAATGTACATATGGTTTGATGTAAACATTGGGTGTGCTAAAGTTAGCTCTCCTCACTTTGGAGTCGTTACAAAATAAAAAGTTTTAAGTAAATGAAAAAGGATAGCGTAGGCATCTCCTTAAACTAAAACAAGATTTACAAAACTTAAGGGGAATATTATCAACATAATTATTAGTATAAGAATTTTTTTTAGTTCTCAAAATTTAACTTCTTGATTATATGGGAGTCATGGTGAGTCCCACCTATCTTGACCACGATGCTTCTTCATTATAGACTGTTCAGCACTGAAGGCAAAAGAAGCTGCAGTCACTGGGAAAAAAAAACACAACAAAATAATTGAATTTCATTGGGGAGAATGAAATATTTTAATCGAAGATAAATATTACTATATAGTTTTGGATTACTTACACGCAGATATGATGAATGTTTTACCAGCATAATTTATATTTGCCTTAGCCCATGGACAATAACGAGTAGAAGCAAACTGAAAAGAAAAAAAAAAGATACTAAGGACAGAGAACAAATAATCGCTCAACTTACATTTTGTTGTAATTAAAGTTGTTAAATTGTTTTTTTTTATCAGAAAAATCACTAATTTTTGTACCCAAAATGTTACTCATTTTTGCCTACGTATCATAGGAATAATAAGAGATATTTTACATGATATTTAGACAAATTGAATTTGAATGACGTTTTGTTTAAAAGAAATTGTTTAGTGACACGTTCTGATTCTTAAGTGAAATTGAATGATTTTCATGTTGTAAAAATAATAATTTTAGTGGCTTTCTGTGATAATTAATCGAAGTTAGTGATCATCTATAATATCAACCTTTTTTACTATTCCCTTTGTCCCAATTTATGTGACTTACTTTCCTTTTTAGTCAGTAAAAAAAATGACACATTTCTATATTAAGTAACAATTTAATTATAAAATGTCTATTTTACCCTTAATTAAATGATTTACAGTCACAAATTTCTATCATTTATTTTAGACGACAAGTTTTAAAAGTTTCCTTTCTTTCTTAAACTCCATGCCGAGTCAAACTACCTCACATAAAATGAAATTGAGGGAGTAATATTTATTACTTAACCATGATTAAAACGATATGTACCTTCACATTATTTTTAACTAGTCCTACTAAGATTAAGTTATTTGATTTGATATAAATATCGAATATGACTAATTTCTCCGCTTATTCGGCTCACTCCGGAAAAAAAAGAAAAAAAGAACTTTTTAGTAATGAAGGGGATAGATTACCACAACTATAGAAGTAAGAGCACATGTAGTGGCAGCTCCTTTAAATCCATCTTGAATGATGTCTGCATAATCAAGCAACATTATAAATTTCTTAAAAATTAATGAGAGGATTAGACAAACAATAATTAGAAATGATACAATATACTTCTCAAAAGGAACAACAAATGAAATAACTTTCTATTAACCACTTTCTTTGATGAAGAAAATTGAAATTAAAAAATGAAAATTGACTTTCTGAAATAATAATTATTAATAAGAAAAGAGGGAAGAAAACACCTTGAACATCTTGATTTTTCTGTTCTTCGGTAATTGGTGGCATTTTTTTTTGTCTCTAATTATAATGATAATAAATTTGAATGTCAAGAAAGTGATGGTAAAATCAAAATTTTAGTTGTGAAACTTCAATTTTAATGTTTTTCTAGAGAAAAATCTTGATACTGTCCCTCTCTTTTCTCAAAATAAGGTTAACCTTCTCTATAGTTGTTTTAACAAATTTGCCAAAAATTAAGGGAAACTATTAAAAATTAAGTGGACAAAATTGTGTTGTTTGCTCTTTGAAAGAAGGGAAAGGGATTTTTCATCATTTTTACATTAATAGTCTTTTAAATTAATCAATAAATTTTATTTATACAATCAAAATGTCTATTGTTTTAATATTTATTTTTATTATTTGAGCATCTGAATACATAATAAAATATTCTTATTAGATATCTTTGATTTGAATTATGTTATTATTTTGCTTGTATTCTCAAGTGTCAATTACGATAAATATGTCAACCAATTAAAATATATTACCTTCATTAATTATACGTATTAGCCTCAATAAGCCGTAAAACTGCAAACACGTTCCACTTCATTTCCTACCTATTCTCTCTCTAGTCCATGTTAACACCTTCTATTCTCTCTCTAGTCCATGTTAACACCTTTTTTGGATGGTTGTTACCCGTTATATTGTTAATCTAAATATAACGTTTGTTTTAATTATTACTCAAATTATATTGTACCATGTCGTATTGTTTAAATTCATTGTTAAGTAACGATGAAAAGACCTTAATAACCGATTTGGTATGATCGTGTTGTTAGGGTATGACACACCTCTTAAGAAAAATATTTAAGAACATAAATAAAGACTACTTTCTACTATTACCTTCTAATTATTCCCAAACTATTTTTCTAGAAAATATAAAGTAGTTAAGAATCTCATTAAAAGGAAAGGTCAATATGAAAAAAGGAAAAAAAAAATTCCAACAATTCTCTTAAAACTTTAAAAAATTCACTTGTTTTGAAGTATGATTTTTCCTCCCAAATAATCTTAGGATTAGAGGGAGTATTTAATAGACCCATTTTCCTACATTTTCTAATTCACACTTCATTTAAAATATAATCACCCAATAATCAGCTTCACTCCATTACACTTTTTTTTCTATTTTCTCAAGTGCACATTTGGATTAGTGTCACTTTTCCTATCCAATTTTAAAGAACTAAGTTAAATTTATTTAACAAGTATTTTAACCATAATTAAAAGAATAAATTTTGGAAATGGATATAAATTGAGAAAGAGTGAATGGCAGATGACAGAATATTATCTCACATTTAACAATCTACCTAAACCAAAATTGAGAGAAAAAATGTTGTATTTAACATGATCATCAAGACCAAATCTGATGCTAATATGCAGATTATTCAATCTCCACAAGCAAAGATGTGTACTAAAAAGTTGGCTTCTTCTAGGCCATCCATGAAGTAATGCAAACTCTTCTACTCTTTGCTTGCTAGCTAAAGCTAACTGTTCAGAAAAGCTGAATACTCACCAGAAAATCATTCTATCAGCAGTTAATAGCTTGTCCTCTGAGAATAACAGAGACATGAATCACTCATATGATGCAAAAGGAAGAACAAGAACAAGATTATCATAAAAGGAAGAAGAAAATAACTCATATATGGTGCAAATCCAAACTAGTACATTTGTGCAAAGATGAAGATATTCATAAAATTTTCATAGATATCCTTTTAAGACAGAGTACATACTAATGGAGCACACACAAAAAACACATTAGGATCTCCCGACCAGCATCTTAAGCAGATTTATCGTAGTGAGTGTTTCTCCTTGCACATTCCAAGATTGTCTTGTCAGCAGTAATGAAGTATGCAGCAATTGAAGCTGTTCACAGAAAGAAAACAATAGAATATAAACTAGGGACTTCGAGAAACATGTTAGGAGCTGCAGAAAGAAAACTAAAGCAAACAAACAGATTACTACGGATTTACATAGAAGTCGCAGATCACCTAACATGCTATGTTATTCTAGACGTACAGTACATGATATAATGTCTGGTGACCAAAAGCAAAAGGTGGTTGCGACAAAACTGAAATACTTAATACTCATAAGTGATAGGATCAAAAGATGATTGTGGTAAGAAGAAGCTCTTGCATTGAGACGTCCAAACTGGACTTGTAAGATTAAAGGAACCGGATAATGAAGTTTCTCATAGGAAGATAACTGAAGCATTCAGGAACTTAAAGAAACTACCGCACTTCACGAACAATTAACACAGGGTAACTGAAGATTAGGTACCTAACCAGCATTAATGCCTTTGGGTACGAATACATGATCAGAATACGGAAAATTATCACTAAAAAAGGATAGTGCAAATTATCCTAAATTAAAGGTCTTTATGGTGCATCTGAGGTACTTTTAAGAAATTAAGTTCACAAATTGCGTTCTTCATCAGAACAATGCATCCAAAAGTGTAATATTTTGAGAAGGACTTCACTTCCTCTGCCTTCAGAAAGAAAAGGTGCTTTTATGCTCAAATCTGTTCTTGATATTGACCAACACTCTAATAACTTTTCTATCAAATCTTATAACCATTTCCACAACGTTTTGTTAATATTTGTTCACAAAGTTTTGCCATAAAAGAGTAGTACCCTCATGTTTACATATAAAGATATTAAATTCTTCCACATTTTACAGGGATGATAGAAATTAGAGCTCTTCAATAGAAATTAAGGCTCTTCAATAAAGATAATTAATTTTAAGCTTACAAAACGTCATCGAGTGGACTATGTGAAGTTAAAATAAATTAAAGGGTTAAGTATACACTGGAATAAGTTGATGTGCTTAATCTCATGATAGATAGGCATTGACCAAAATATTGTTATTTGATTTAACATGCATGATACTCATGCACAATTGACATGCTCATTTCCGTTTGAGGAAAAAAGATGAAACAAGAAGAAGATGAAGATAATAATTCACATAAAATGTAGTCAAATGAGATGGAAGATTTTGTGTCTTCACCTGTATATAAGCCTAATCAAAATCACAGATCCCTCACACAATTAACAGTTGAAGGACTAATCAATAAAATATGTGAACATATGTGTTAAGGTCATACCAGCAGATATGATGAGTGCTTGAGCAGTATAATTGAGATTTGCCTTTGCCCAAGGAATTGTCCGCACAGCAACCAACTGAGAATCAGAGAGTCAAGATTTATAAGATACAGGCAACTGAGAGTCTGAGACAAGAAAAATAACTTTTCCCTTTTAATGAATATATCTGCCGTCACAGCAATGGTGCTACAGCATCGAAGTGTTGGAAAGAGAAGAGTAGTTATCAATAAAGAAGGGTCGTCTGTTTCATGAAATATAAGATTAAAGTCATACTTATCTAGAGCAAGATCATTTTTACTATACAGTTAAGCTGACAACTGAAAAATAATTCAGACATAAAACTGGTATACCATGATGTCTCATTTTTCCCTTTTCATGACTGCGGGAGATTATTGGTCAAAAATGTTATTTTCTTCTAATGAGTTGCAGTCAGCACTATCTAGCTACTTTTTGACCATCAATAGCTATCAGAACCAGAGGACTGCAGATACATGGAACTCTTGACAAACGAAATCCAAAATGAAATTTGGATGCAATATTGTACTTCTACAATAGCAAGAGTATAGTCTAAAACTTCAAATGCTTGGCAATGATAAGTTTTCTAACAACTTATCTCTTCTTTCTACTTAGATTTTTGTGATGAATAGTGAGAAAATTAGTGCACTTACGGTGGTTTACAAGTTTTATATGTTTGACAAGTGAATTGGAAGAAACCGAGTGGGAACAAGCCAAAAGGGAGTTAAACAGAAGAAAAGGAAATTCTGCTCAGTTACTGCCCTTCGCGTTCACATAGAGCATTCACGCGATCGCAGAGGGTCAAGAAGTTACATGCGACAGCGACGTGATAGATGCAACCATGAAGGCTGGGAAAACATTGAACCATGATCACGATGGTTAATGCCACGCGAAAGAGTAGTTCTGAGCGAAAGCTGGACAGAAATGGAATTTCAACTTCGGGAATTCGGAATGTATAAATTCAAACTTAAGAAGATTTTCAGAGTAACTTTGGCTAAATTCCAAGCTTAGGGAGCAAGGATCCATCAACCAAACCTTGGAGATCAAAGATTTGGAGCAAAGTTTATGAGAATTTCTTACTCATTTCTTTAATTCCTTGCATTGTAATGATATGTTTGGTTTTAGTTGTTGTATTTTCAGTTGAATAATGTTACTAGAGATTAAAAATTGTTAGGGTTTTAGTTAGTATCTAGTCGCTTTTGTATTAATTGAATATTTGTGATTTTATGAATGGATCTTTGTTAATTTAGTTAATCTAGTGCATCATTTCTTTCCAATGGGATCGAACAGCCCTAGGACATCCCCTATTAGCCTTAATGAAATTCGAGAGAGGGAGTTGAGGTAGGGCTAGATTAATATACCCAACTTTGGGCTTTAAACCTTATCTAATAGATTTAACCTATGGATAGGAAGAAGCAAAGTGTAGCCTGAAATTAAAATGTGCTTAATGCTTCTTAGTTCGATTCGAGAGAACTAGCTAAGATAGACGCACTAAGGTGCTAAGAAACGGTTAGTGGGTAGTCAAGAGTCCATTAGTTGTTGAGAAACACTTTAGGCTAATTGATTTCCAAGACTAATTGCTAGACCTATAATTAAGTAATGATAGTTAATTAAATCCAATGGATTAGTCTTGATGTTAATTTATTCCCTATTTTCCGAGTCCCTTGATTTCCTTTGCTTGAGAGTGACTCCATTGATCACTTTTTATGCTTTCTAGTTAGTAATTATATTTATTAGTTTAATTAAAAATCAAATCTTAATTGGGTAAATTATATTGCATGTGACTCTGTACACTTCCTATTTGAATATAAGTGGATTTGGACGTTAGCAGACAATAATCAATCATCAGAAGAACATCAATTCACGAACCGTAGGAATAGCACTAGCAACACAAGCAACTGCGGCTGCTTTAGTTCCTGCACGGACACCCTCTGCAAGTTCAGCAAAATGCACAAACAAATCAGGTATAAGACATCTTTTCCACTTAATGGTACTAGCCAAAATGTAGAAAGAGGCAACCTTCCCATATAATATGTAAATTAACTAGCAGAGCAAAAGAAAAATGAGTAGCTTCGGCTTAAGTCAGCAGCCTGAATCCACAATTCATGAAGTTTGGGATCATCAAGTTTGGAACATAAGATTTAGGAGACTTTTAAATGACTGGGAAGGTACCAGAGTAGCTGAATTTCTTCAGAAGTTTAGAGCCAGTCCAAGGTACTACAACAAGTGAAGATAAAAAGGAGACTGCACAGTGAAATCTTCATATGCAGCACTCAATCACTATGGACAGCAGACCAACAATTGTCCCTAGAAGCACATCTAGAAAGTGAAAATACCATGCAAGGTGGTATGTTTCTCATGGTTGATTTCAAGGTAAGCATGCCTAACTCAAGATAACTTGATGAGAAGGAGAATGAAACTGTGCTCAATATGTTATTTGTGTAAGAAGGGAGCAGAGAGCATTAATCATCTCCTTATACCCTGTCCGGTCACTGACAGATATGGCAAAAAAAAATTCAAATGAAAGGCATCACGTGGATTATGCCTAAGTTCTGGAGACTTTTAGCTTGCTGGAACGATGTTGGCGGTCCTGATTGGCAGAAAATAGGTGGAACTGAGTTCTTGCTTGCATATGGTGGACTATTTGGAAGGAAAGAAACACAAGATGCTTTGAAGAAAGATCCAGCATTGTGCAGATAATCAAAATGAACTGTCTACGGTTATTTCATTTTTGGTGTAAAGAAGAATTTGTAGAAGATGTTGATACACTGCAAGACATCATAGAGGTCTTGTAAAAAGAACAAGGACCTATTTTTTTGCCTTTTGTAATGTCCATATGGTTTCCAGCACTTGCTTTGTGCTGATGATATATTATACTATACCACTCTCAAATAAAAAAGAATGAGAGAACTTTCTTTTTACATTGTCAACATAGCAGAAAAGTTGTTGAAGTAAATATCCATACCATGACTAAATAAAAAAACAGGACATTCAAACTTTTGAATGCACTAAAATATTTTTAACAGGAATTAACCTAAAACCAAGCATTACAAATTTTCAATCAATTTTAACATGATAGAACTCGAGGCAACTTTCTAACAGCGGCTGTTTTTTTTTTTTTTTTACAAGTCTTCATAACAACCTACAGAGAGAGAGAGGTGAAATAATGTAGACTTACAGAACTTGAAATTAGCAAGGATATCATTCACACAAAGTTTCTTTTCCTTCATGATCATGAAGATATTTATCTCCAGCAAACCAATTTCAAAACCAAGTCCAGAAGAAGCAATCTAATGTAAGAAACCTGATCACTTTGACCAACCAGAAAGCAGAAGACACTTTATAGTTTCTTAAGAGGTAACAAACAGTTTTTATCCTTTTTTTTTATAAGGTAGGCAACAATAGACTTTTGGAGGATCCAACGTGCACCCGTTGACATTTTTGAAGCGTCCGAACAACATATGTGGATATTCCTAAGACCATATTCTAGGTCAGACACGCCAAGTATGTAAAAGCAACAAAAAGTACCAAATCATTGGTATTCATATTTTTATGTTATTTTATATTACAACAGGGCTGATTCGACCCTACTAAGTAAAAGTATCTTCTATCTCTTCCACAAGAAATCACAACACAAAATGTGCTGAAATCGTGAGCAAACAGCTTCATAGTTTATTCAAGTTATCATAGTACATGAAACATGATAAATGGTGATCCAATAGGCTGGTGCATTTTATATTTTTCAATATTTTTGATGCTTTCCAACATCAACCTAGAACATAAACAACAAAACCCTCTTACGAAATGAGGTTAAAAGGTGCTTCCCGATATATAACAAAACTTGCTAAACAAAGCTGTTTTAAATGGAAGCTTGTACCTGCAGAAGGATGCCAATTACATATATGATCAAATAATATTTCATTGACAGAAAAACTAGACTTCACCTGTGTTTGGTATAGAGGAGGACAATGTTTTCTTATTTTTGCATGTTTATTCGAACAAATTTTTTGAAAAATATTTTCTCAAGGAAAACAAGTTCCTTAAAAATGACGAAATGACTTCATTAATGGAAGTAGGGAAAACAAGTTATGTAAGTGATGCTATATGTTTATGGTATCCTCCCCACCCACTCGACATCCCCAACCCCTACATCTTGACCATCCCAGCCCCGCCACCCCTGAGGCTCCCACCCCTATAGTGTTTTGCTAAGATTAATGATGTAATGATTTGGAAACACAATCATGATGGTATGTTGTCAGTCAGCAGATTGTACAATAGGAAAGTGAAGGAACTTCCAGGGGAAATCTCTGGACCACGGAGTAAGGTATGGAAAAATAAAGTGCCAACTAAAGTGAGGTGTTTCTCATGGCTAGTGGCTAGAAGGGCATGCCTAACTCATGAGAAGCTGCAAAGAAGAGGCTTTGAAATAGCTTCCTGGTGTTCACTGTGTAATGAGACAAATGAGACTAATAGCCATCTATTCCTCCATTGCAAAGTCACTGCTCAATTATGGGCCATTTTTCTAAGCAGAACACACACAAATCGGACAATGCCAGAACACACTGCAGACCTTCTTAGTTGCTGGGTGAGAAGAGGGGGTGTAAGAGCCAGAAGAAATGGTGGAACATGATACCCTCTTGTATATGGTGGACTATTTGGAGAGAAAGAAACAAGAGGTGTATGGAAAATACTGCAGAATCAGTACAAAAGATCAAATGGCGTTGTATGAAGACCTTCTGTTTTTGGTGTAATGAGGAGGGTATAGAGGATGCTGGACAGATTTTAAATTTTTTCTCTTCTTTATAAGTTTAGTAGCAATTTCTTGAGTTGGTCTTTTTTGGTTCACTGATGTAAATCTTTTTGATGGTTGCCAGCATACCCTCATTGCTGAGGAATACAACTTTACTTTATCAAAAAAAAAAGAAAAAAATATTACATATAAATTCTCTTAAGCTAACATTTTTTTGCTTACTTACCATTACCAAACACAAGAAAATAAGTAAGAAACCCACTTGTTCTCAAAGAAAACATCTACTAGGAAAATATCCTCCTTCATACCAGACACACTTGATCCAGCAAAAAATCTCCATAATATAAAATGAGGTCCATCTAGTGTTTCCAGAAAGGCAAATTAAAGTCTGCAGAAGAATTCTAAACTAGAGGCAAGAACCAACAAAAATGCTACTTAACATTAAAGTTCCTAGCTTTTCTCTAGAACACAGTACAACCAACATGAAAAAGTAACATTAATCTGAAAAAGGAACAGATAAGAAGAGGAAAATCTATTACAAATAACACCCAATCAAGCAAAAAAAAAACTCAAATCACAAAACAAAGGTTAAAAATCCAATTTTTATTCCTCCAAATACCTAGAAAAAGTAGGAAAAAAAAGTTGTGAAAATTTGTAACCTTGAGTACATTCCCTAGACTTGCGAATTCTGTCCTCTTCATATGCAGAAGCAATCAACAAAGACTCCCTTCGCTTTGCCCATGAGTCCTCCCTTCTCATCTCTGATGAAATTCCCATTTCTCTTTTTGACAAATTAAGAAGAATCTGCTTCAGAAAAAGCACAAGTATTCAAAAAGAATTAACTTTTAAATGAGGAAGTCAGCAGAGAGATGGATCAAGAAAATGACATGGGGTTGCAGATTTATGGTGGAGAAAGCAAAATGGAATATTGATATACTGCTGCAGTTGAGGGCGGCGAGTTGAATAAACAAATGCAGTCAGCACACAGAGATGGCAGCAGTTTTGGCTGCTTTCTTGCTAGTATTTTTTATTTTCCTTTTTGGAGTGAGTGACTACTCTAATTTATTCCTTCCTCCCATTTTACATGAGTTGGTTTAGATTATCATCAAATTTAAGAAAGATTTTTTTTTTGAGTATTTATAATTTAAAATAAGTAATAGATGTTTGTATAGCTATAGATCGTTTCATAAATACTAAAATATATATTTTAAAATTAAATTTATGAGTAAAATGTCACATATGATTTGACTAGTGCGATTTACATCCCCTATGTTGTTGGCAGGTTATTACACGGTGGGTAGTGCACATAAAGTGCTCTCTCGAAGGGCAAAAACTAGCAGAGGTTGTAGCCAGAGGCGAACTCAGAATTTGAAAATTTCCGATGCACTAATATTATCTTAATTTAGGCATTAGCAAAAAATGGTAGATTATAGGTTTGAATTCCTTATCTAGCCATTCTAATGTATTAATAATCCCCCTTTAAATTCAAAACTTATAATAAAAATGGAAAAGGCTGAAAAAATCCCTTAATCTATTAGAAATGGTTCAAAAATGCCCTCCTTTCATCTATTGGTTTAAAAATGCTCTTTAACGTTTTCTTTAGGTTAAAAACTGTCCTTTAATATGACATGAAATTTAACTAAGCTAGCGTTTGGCCATAGATTTCCAAATATTTTTGGCAAATATTATTTGGGTGAAATTTCACCATGTGTTTGGCCATAGTATTTGAGAAACATATTTCATTTTTTTAAGAAATATGATTTATACCCATAAGTTTTTTAAATTATCAAAACTAACCATAAATTTGTATTACATAGCAAAATAGAAATGTCACGTAGCAAGATTCATGACTTCCGCAACAAATCAACAAGCATCATTACAGTAAATATTCGCATTGTTAAAAGAGACTAGTACAAATCATGATAATGAAAATACAACTAATATGAATTTGAAAAAGAAGAAGAAAACAGAAGGAAATCACTGAGCACCTCTGCCTTCTCTTCCAGAAGAGTTCAAACTATTCTTTAATATAATCTTCCCACATTCTATGAACAATCTCTTCTCGATGAGCTTCCATTTGCAAATCAGATGATCGGGAAGATGAAGCAATGTTACCCTGAGTCGATTATTCGTCATTTTCATCAACAACCATATCATCACTTTCATATTCACTGAATATTCCTTCACTATTTTGGTGTTCACGTAAAAATTCATTGAGTTCAAACATTCATCATCAAACTTATCTCGATTTTCAATTTTCTCAAAAAACTCATTCCTAACTTTTATCAATCGTGGACCACTGATGGCATAACCTTTAAATCCAGACTTGCTCGCATCATCATGCAAGACACTTATAAGGATTGACGCTTCTTCATCGGTCCATTTATTAGCAGCTGAACCACGTGATTTATTTATTTTTTTGCGTTTCTACAATACAACATCAACATGACAACACATCATATGTATAACTTAATTTTGTTTTAGAGTGCACAAAATTCAAAGCATATCTTTAACTAAAAATGAAAGACGTACGTTGCACCAGTCAAATGATAAAATAAAACACAAGGAGAAAAGATTCTTATCATTCATAACTCTTAAAACCTAGACAAGAGAACAAATTCATACAGATCAATTCAAGCATGATCAATCTAAAGAAAATTCATACATATTGTTGACACCCAATTTTGACCCTCCCAGCTAATAATTAATTTCTGAGCTTCTTAATTTTCAAACGATTCAGAATAATTAGATTTATAAAATTCAAATAGTTTCAAGATTAGTTTAAATAATTTCGATCGATTTTTATAGTATTTTGAATAATGAATATGTTTCATATAATTATATACGTAATTAGTACGTTTTATACATGTTTGAAAATCATATCTAAGATTTTACTTTGTTAAAATAAAAATTTTATTAACTTAGCTTCAGTTTGAATTATAGTTTTAATTTTGGATTAACTAATCTATATATATAAATTGATTAGTTTATAATTAAGTTAATTATTTTATTTCGTTAAAATTAAAGAGGCTCCTTAATTAATTTATGAAAATTCATCTTGCTTAAGTGTTGATTAAATCCATCGACCAAATTCCATTTGAAATCTAATTGGTTATTAATGACAATTTTAGCCAATCACCTCAACCCCTTACGTGAATTACTCAATCAAGACCCAATTCCCTTTTTTTTTCAAATTTCAGCCGACCCACAGCCCATCCCAACTACTCTGACCCGGCCCACTTGCCAATTCAAAGACCCAAAAGCTGCCAGGAGCAATTTCCAGAAGCAGCAGCTCACAAACGACAGAGCAACGTTCACAAACGTCGGCTCTTCAAACGGAACACAGAGATTCACGGCGATAGACGGAAAAGCAAGCAAATTTTGTTTTCTTCTTCCCATCCCTTTCAATTGACAGTCGCAGCAGCACGCGCAATTGTCCTTATAGCCTTGGATCGAGCCACGTGGCTCCTCAAGGACGAGGAGTTGATTGTAGAGCGTCCGTATCCCCTTTCCTCTCCCGGAATGGGGAGAAATTGCAAGGAAAAAGAGTGTTTGTCCAAATTGGTGAAAGAGTTTTTGTTTTTGAATTTCGAATTTGGACCTTGGTTGGGGGGATTTTCCATTTTTCCCCCTATTTTCCGAATCCTTTCCCTTCTATATATGGCGTCTTCTGTTCATCTGAAGGGGGGGGATTTTTTTTTTTCGGAGTTAAAATATTCTTGTGTTAGAGAATCATTAAAGAAAGTAAAGAAAATATTAAGAGGAAGTTGTTGGAATCTGGGAGGAGATACAGAAACTAAAATCAGAGAGTGAGAATTTTGGTTTGATAGAGTCTTTGCTCGTTTTCTCTGGTTCGTTGTCGGTGTTCATGGTCGTGTGGTGGAAGAGCTCGTTCCAGCTTGGCTGTCCCAAGTTCGCTGCTCCCCGAAAGGTAAACTTATTTTGATCTTAACTCATTTTAGTTGGCGTTTCATTTGAGAATTGAAACTCTCTGTTGGTTCTTTCTCTCCCTCTCATGAATGTATCTATTTCATCTTGATTCACTGTTAATGTTCGATAATCGCTTGGTTTAATGTCTTAGTTGATATTCCCCCCTAGTTGTTGAAGATGAAAGTTTGATAGTTAAAAGTTTGAGTTGTCTTACTGTTGGTTCACTCTATTCTGTTTTGAGGAAGTCGGCTGAATCTATGACTCGTTTTACTTAAAATAGTTTAATGTTCAAGTGTTTTGAGGAAGCCGGCTGAATCTATGACTCGTTTTACTTAAAATAGTTTAATGTTCAAGTGCAAGTTTAGTAGTTTGTGATTTTTATTTTATTCTTATTTTTCTTCCTTCCATCTTTTATTTGGGTTCGATATTAGAGTTAAATCTTTATGTTTGCTGTGAAAGGAGGAATGCATTCTGTCATTTATTGTTCATAATTTTTTCCTTTTTTTTATCATTATTTTTTTAAAACAAATCCGACATGCCTCACTGTAAAAGAAATAAAATAAATAAATATTTCTTACTCTTAGCATTCTCATGATATATATATATATATATATATTCATTATGTCATAGTATTATACATTCTTTATTTTACTTCATTATTTTATCATATATCTCGTGTTAGTAGTATTTCGGTTAGCTCATATATTCCTCTATGTGTTGTTATTGTTAAAGAATAGATGAATATATATATATATATATATATTATTCATTATGTCATAGTAGTATACATTCTTTATTTTACTTCATTATTTTGTTAGATATCTTGTGTTAGTAGTATTTCAATTAGTTCATATATTCCTCTATGTGTTGTTATTGTTAAAGAATAGATGAATATATATATATATATATATATTCATTATGTCATAGTATTATACATTCTTTATTTTACTTCATTATTTTGTTAGATATCTTGTGTTAGTAGTATTTCAAT
>JAJOOI010072675.1:0-84648 GCA_029582585.1 Solanum bukasovii | reverse complement strand
CTTGAGCTTGACTCATCTATGGTATTTTTGTATCATTCTTATTTTTTTGTTTCCCTTGTTCCCTTAGTCCCGATTTCCCCCTTCATTATGCTTATCGCCGCTTATGGTCATTTTTTTTGCTTCCGCGACCAAGGATGTGTAATGATACGCTATGAGGCTTGTTTGGGGTTCCTTTGGGTTCCCCATTCGCCGGTCACGTCTAGGCCCTAGGCTTGGGTCGTGACAGCTTGCCCATTGGTATGATAATGAAAGGTCGTGCTAAGCTTAACCTTAGTTCCAAGACCTTTTTGTAATGACTTCCAAAACTGAGAAGTGAACTAGGTACCACGATCAGAAATAATAGACAAAGGCACTCCATGCAATCTTACCATTTCACTCAATTAAGAAATTTTGACGGGAAGAAAATGAGCCGATTTCGCCATCCGATCTATTATCACCCACATCAAATCATGTTGTCGTCGGGTGCGAGACAAACCAACTATAAAGTCCATATTCAAGCCTTACCCCTTCCAAATAGTAATGCTAATGTATTGAGACAAACCTCCCAATTTATGATGCTCAACCTTCACTTTTTGGCAATTTTAACACTAACCCACAAAACCCGCAATATCCCTCTTCAGTCCATTCCACTAATAAGTCTTCCTGTTAATTACGGTACATCTTGGTGGTTCCCGTGTGAATGGAATACCGTGAACTATGAGCTTCTGTCAGAGTATGTTCCCTCAAGTAATACACATTTGGAACTCGTAACCGACCTTGGTATCTAAGTACACCATCTCCCCCTTAAGAGAAAGCCTCAACGGATTTCTTAAGCACTGCCTCTTTCAAATCTACAAAAAATGGATCAAGACCTTGCTTGTCATTCACATCCGCCACAAAAGACGATTCACACCCATTGTTAATCATAACACCACCCTTGGTGGAGTCAACTAATTGGACACCTAGCCGGGCCAATCTATGGACATCTTGATCCAACTCTTTCTTTTCTTCTTAAATATGAGCAACACTACCCATAGATAATCGACTAAGTGCATCAGCTACCACATTAGGTTTACTGGGGTGATAATGAACACTCATGTTGTAATATTTCAATAACTCAAACCACCTTCTTTGGCGAAAATTTAGATATTTCTAATTACACATATATTGCAAACTCTTGTGGTCGGTAAACATATCTGCATGCACTCCATACAAATAGTGCCTCCAAATCTTAAAGGCAAAACCGACCACCAATAGTTCAAGGTCGTGAGTAGGATAATTCATTTAATGTATTTATGTTTCCTAGAGGCATAGGCAATAACTTTCCCATTTTGCATAAGCACACACCTAAGCCATATTCTCGAGGCATCACAATAAACCACAAAACCATCCATCCCTTCCGGTAAGGTCAACATTGGAGTGGAAGTATGTCTATCTTTCAACTCTTGAAAACTCTTTTCACATGCTTCAAACCATATGAACTTATCCTTCTTTTGAGTCAAAGACATCAAAGGAGATTAAATCGAAAAGAATCCCTCAACGAACCTTCTATGGTAACCGGCTAAACCCAAGAAACTTCTAATATCCGAAGGAGTTAGAGGTCTAGGACAACGCTTGACCGCATCCATCTTCTTAGGATCTACCTCAAAACCTTTACTCGAAACAATATGACCAAGGAAAGCTACAAACCTTAACAAAAATTCACATTTGCAAAATTTGCAAAAAATTGTTGACCCTTAAGAACTTGAAACATGATCCTCAAATGGTCAACATTTTCATTCTCAGTCTTCGAATAGATCAATATATTATCAATGAACACAATCAAAAACATGTCAAGGTATTGTCTATACAATCTATTCATCAAATCCATAAATGTCATCAGAGCATTAGTCAAGCCTAATGACATTACCAAAAAATCATAATGACCATACCGAGTTTGAAAAGCCGTCTTCGGAATATCATATTCTTTCACACTCTATTGGTGATAACCCGATCTAAGGTCAATCTAGAGAAATAACTTGCTCCTTGAAGTTAGTCAAACAAATCGTCTATCCTTGGAAGTGGATACATATTCTTAATGGTCACCTTGTTCAGCTGTCGATAATCGATACACATACGAAGAGACCCATCTTTCTTTCTAACGAACAAAACTGGAGCACCCCATAGAGAGATGCTCTGTCGGATGAAACCCTTCTCCAACTAATCTTTCAGTTGTTCTTTCAACTCCTTAAGTTTGCCAGAGACATACGGTAAGGAAGAATAGAAATAGGTTGCGTATCTGGGAGAGGGTCAATACCAAAGTCCATTTTTCGTTCGGGAAGAATACCGGGAAAATTATCTGGAAACACTTCCAGAAACTCACTTACAACGGGGACCCACTCAAGAGAAGGGGTTTTGAAATCTACATCCCTCACCCTTACTAGATGGTTAAAGAAACCCTTAGAGATCATCTTTTTAGCTTTAAATACCAGAGAAAAACTGGCCCTTAGGCATAGAATTTCCCCCCTTCCACTCTAGGACAGGCTAATTTGGAAACTGAAACTTGAATACATGTGTTCTACAATTGATAGAAGCATAACATGAATGCAACCCAAGAATCACATCAAAGTCTAACATATCAAGCTCTACCAAGTCAACAAGAGTAACTCTGTGGGACAAGGAAGCATGACACTTTCTATAGACCCTCTTAGCCACAACAGAATCACAAACATGAGTAGAGACAACAAAAGGTGCTAACAACACATCCAGAAGAACACCACATCTCATAGCCACATATGTCGTCACAAAAGGCAAGTCAACGTTGGGATCAAGTAAAGCATAAATTTAAAGGTGCTAACAACACATCCGGAAGAACACCACACCTCATAGCCACATACACATCTCTACCATTGAATCGGCAACCAATGATGGAGCATACTTTGACAATTTAGTTAAATTTAAAGCATATTCTCCCACACTCATACTTCCTTGTCGAAGGTTAATGAACTAAAGAACCTTGGCTTCCCACATCTTAAGGGGGACACAACTAATCAAGAAAAGCGACCTTCAACTTCTCCCAATCAAGAAGACCTGCATCTTCCGCTCGCCCTTCCTTCCATTGGTTATACCATATTTTAGACACACCTTAGTTTATAAGGGGCAAACTCTGCCTTTTCCACCGGTGTAACTCCCATGATCATCAAAACCATATAGACATGATCACTAAATACTTGAGGATCTTCCTCAACTTAAGAACCATATAACTCTGAAGGATTTTTCCTAGTGAAGTCCCTCACACTAGAAGACGCCGTGTCCACATTTTGGTGCACGAGAACCACTACCTCCCTATTGGCTTGGGCCGTCATGTCTTGAGCCAACACTAAAAAAGCAGCCCTAAACTCTGCATTAGAAACTTGTTCAGCCAAAGGATCGACTGAAACCTGAGAAGCTTGGGGAGGAGCATCTTGTTCAACATTTTTTCTCACATTCCTTCTAGTATAAGCTCTTTGTGAAGCCATGTCCAGTAGAGCATCGGATAAGGATTAGGAGAGAGACTTTATAGAGTTGATCTCTATCACAATACTTAAGAGTAATGAAAGAAGTGGAGTTTCCTAATCATCATATACCCTCTCATTCATAAATGTGGCGCGCTTCACACTTATGAACAAGACTCTACTAGGCGTGTCTTATGAGACATCCTAGGACCATTTTAAACCTTTTGCTGTAAATACAAAGTTTGTCAGTACCCAGGGGTCCCCTCTAGATGTAATATGACGTATAGAACCCTGAAGTTCTCCATAAAAGCCACATAGCTCTCATAACATAAGAAGTAGAACAATAAGAGTAAAATAATAGTCCAAGTCCAAAAACAATTAAAAAAGCAAAGCGGAAGTCTAATGCACTTGTCTCATCATAGCCATCTAATACAGTAGAATGAAATTAGGTTTAGCCCATACATCATGTCAAAAAGAGAAATACATTTAAAGGAACTAAAACAATGAAAATCCATCTTCAAAGCATGAGAACTCACCAAAGCTCAAAAATATCTCAACTCATCCTCTAGCAACGAAACTGTTGACCCTGACTGTCGAACCCAAAATTTCGAGGGAATCTAGGCCAGAGTATGCGTTAGTACAAAACAATGTACCAAGTATGATAGCCATGAATAAAACATTGAAAGCATGGTAAAAGGGTCATTTTGTTTAATGACATGCAATTGACCAAGTTAAAACATGATATAAGAGATATAAAAAACATAAGTCATAAAACCATGGTCAATGAAAGTTAACTTCATCTTTCAAACCTTTGAATTCATATGTGATATTTCTTGAAGTAACCTTAGTTCATTATTACTTATGGGGAATTAGCCTTAACCGACATAGAGACCATGTGAGCTATAACATGATCTCCGATGTCTGCCACACCAAAAAGGGTTGTCCTACATGCCAAAGTAAGGACCATGAACTTCTAACTGAAGTGGATCCACTAGATAATCAACCTATGGGGGCGCATAGTTAAGGGATAAGGAGATTACTACTAGAAACCCGTCCTCTACTAGCGGGAGAGCTTCCATCTCATCAGATTGTTTCTAGAAACCCGACCACTACTATAGGAGAGCTTCCATACCATTATCAATATCCTCTTGATTGTAAGTATAAATCCCATGGAATAGTGATTTCTAACTTGACCTCATTAATCATGGAAAGGTGTCCTTGGACAACCAATACAAGCTAGTTCATTAGGATAGCTCTTACTCCTTGATTTAATTAGGTGAAAAAGCCTTTCAACCTAAGAATCCTTTCTATGTGAGAAAACATTTCACATCATGCAATTATGTGTTTATGAGAGTATCCTTTTACAACAAAACATCATCATTGGTACTTTACTCTCAAAGCACCCTTAAAACATTTGCATGGATTTCATAAAAAAAATGCGTATGTCCATAATTTACCAATTGAGGTTCAAAACCCACTTTCAATTATCAACACTCAAAAAACATGGGTCAAATATGGATTTCATCATAAATACATGTAAATATTGCAATATATGCTTAATATCATAAAGCTCTTTCTTAAAGATCAAAATTCCACATCATATGATACATAACTTGAAAACATGGGGATTGCATGGTTTCATGAAGAAATCATAAAAATGATCATATTTCATCAATTCTTCCATAGGAGACAAAATTTCATTCATTTAAATCAATAATGAAAAGAACCCATGATAATTGAAGAAAACCCTAACTCAATTGGGGAATCCTAACTTTGAAATAGAGGGATATGGGAACTGTATGAATGGAAAGAATACATGGCTTAGAACTATCATACCTTGAACCCAAAGCTAGACTTTAATGGAGGAATTGAGACCTTCACTTGAAACCCTAGGTTGAATCTTCTTCTTCTTCAAGTTTCTAGAGAAAGAAATATTTTGGAGAGTTCTTCTTTTGTGAATTTGGAAGAATGAAGTGAATGGGTTCATTTGGAGGGGAGGGTTTGAAAATACTTATATAGGGGTCATAGGGAAGGGTAAAATGATGTAGTATAGGAACTAATTAATTAGGAAAAGACCCAACTACCCCTGAACTAATTGTGAGTTGTCACAGACCTACCGGGCACGGACCCCAGTGGATGGACCATCGTCTGACCTACGGTCTGCCCTCGTGGACCATTGTTGTCCATCAGAAATGTGATTTAAGGCAGGGCGAACTGCAGACCCCCACCATGGAGCGTGGTCTGGCCTATGGTCCGTAGGTTAGGACGTGGTCTTGAGCCTCTGAACTCCATTAGGCAGAGCCATGCACGGACCACACCTACGGTCCGTGGTCCCATCCATGGGACGTGGTTGGCCTTCATGGCTGGCACCTATAATTTTCCAAAAATTTGATCATTTTCCCTTTTTGAGATATGGGGTGTTACCTGACGAGAGAATGAGAAATTCTTATGTGGGTTAGTTAGTAGGAGTTCATGGAGTGGATATAGTACTAGGCTTGAATGTGGTGTTGGCAGCATGTGGATGAATGGATGATACATTAGAAGTTTCTTGATATGGGCTCAAGGTTGGTTGAAGGCGGCTATAAGGAGAAGTATTCTTCGGATAAGATTCCCTATAGAGGTATAAAACCTGAATCTTATGGTGTAAATAAGTATAAACATTTCATGTTTAGCATCTTATGATTTATTGATTAAGCTTGAACACATTAAGAGCAGATAATTTAACTTAGATCTTGGTAAGAGTAGTCATAAATCCTTGTAGGAGTTATGAGTCGCAGCTAATGAGGTGTGGTATTCATAAAGAAGGGCATGGTTTAGAGGTGTTTCTAGGCTTGAAAGCTAGCAGTTGTAATTCTTTCATGCATAATAGTCTTATTCTTACTTCCTGCACAGATCCCTTTGATTCATGTAAGATAACTTCAAATCGTGACAATGTTCAGAACAATATCGTTCTTGACTTATGTCCTGTAGACAGTTCAAAACTCTTTGTATGATTCAGTTCTTCCTATGTTAGTAGGGAAGTTAAAAAGTCAAAAAGATAGTAAGAGTAATTCATTTCCCTTCCATCCTCAGTTTAACCTTCATTCGAGAATGAATGATCCCAAGGGGGAGATATTGTAACACACCAAAAATTTCGAAGCTAACTCCCGAACTATTCTTTATTTGCATATAAAGTTATTCTTAAATATCTCATATATGTAAAGGTAAATTCTTTAGTGTGGGAATGATTTTGGATACCTGTTAATGTCACCAAAAAATTCCTAGAACAAAGTTCAATCGAAAGTTTCCTTACCAATTAAGTTTTTATGTAAGATTTTCTTTAGGTCAACTTCAAATGACCATATCTCTTAGAATATATATAGTTAAATAGACTATAACCTGTTAACCCAAAGATATTTGAATCTCCTTCTAATGCCACCAATTTCGCAACAAACCAAGTTTTGAGTAAGTTATGACCATTTTAGTAAAATGATACAGTACAGTGACGAATTAGCCGATGGAAAAACATTAAAAAGGATCGTTTGGTCTTTTTACCGCTAAAAAAACCCTAAATGAATTTCTTGACTTATTAAAGACCCAAGTACTTTCATATCTAAATACATCATTCACTTCACTCTCAAAACAAAGAAAAATGTAAGTAGGAGACTGCATTCAAGATTCTTTCAATCATTTTCAAGATTCTTCTTCAAGGTAAGTCTTTTTAATAGAAATTCATTGTTTCCAACTCAAATTCATCCATACAATTATTAATCACTAATGAAAATCATAATTCTTGGCCATAGAGTTTCAAAAAACTTATTCAAGAAATCTCAAGAAAGGTTTGCTTGATTTTTCTCCTTCAAGCTAGGGTTTCAAGGCTTCTAATCAAGTTCTTCTTCAAGATTCTTCATGAACCTTGTTCTTCCAGGTATGTAAGGCTATCATATTATTGAAAAAGTTTGTACTCACGCCCTACATCTACTTTCAAATTAGTAAAAGAGTAATCTAGGATTCTACCCCTAGATTTGAGTATTCTTGAGATAAGTTGATTTTATGTTCTTGAGTTCTTGATTCTTTATGAAATTTTACTCCTAATTTTTGAATTGCTATATGTTACGCATTGAGATTATTGAGTTAATTCACTAAAGTCTATATTTCAGCATGAAACCTATGAATTTGGGTATTCTTCACACAAGTAGTATCATTGAGTTCTAAGTTGTTAAGTTCTAAGTTCTTGAGTTCTGAGTATTGAGTTTCCTATTTGGTTATTGAGATACTTGAGGTGAGTTGTTCATGTCTATATTTCAGTATGAATGCTATTTTGAGTTTTAAATTTTGAGAATCTTTTAAAGCTAACATTTTTGTTTTAAATTGAGTTTTGAGAAAGAGTTTTAAAACATGATCAATATGACAGTCGAGTATGCGAACAATGTTTAAGTAGTATGGTATCTGGATATATCATCAATGTCTATGCAGTATGACTTCCCGAGTCATCAATGATCATATATGTAACACCTCAAAACCCAGACTTAGCAAATGCAGTAGAAAAACCCCAGAACCAATGAACCACGACAGGGTTCACAGACCGTGAAAGGTACCATGGTCCGTCGACCTCCCCGGGGTCTCTGCACACTTTCAACAGAGATAGACCACGAGGACCTTCACGGTCTGTGATCCTTCATAAGGTCCGTTAAGTTGAAGAGTTGCAGACGATGTTTGAGGTTATGCATGTTATCAATGCTGAGTGTATGGACTTAGCTTTTTACCAGCTCAGGGGTGTTTCTAGGACTTGTTACGAACATTGGATGAAGAGCAGAGTAGAGGAGGCACGATTTATGAGCTGTACTGTCTTTGATAGTGCAATCATAGGGCACTTCTTTACCCGTGAACTTAGGGAAGCCAAGATAAGAGAAATTCTTAATCTTAAACAAGAGGCCATGACTGTGCATGAGTACAGTCTCAAGTTCACTCAACTATCTTGTTATGCTCTGGAGATGGTGGCAGATATAAGAAGTAGGATGAGTCTATTTTTATCTAGGTTATTTTGCTTGTTAAGTAAGGAGGGAATGGCAATTATGTTGATAGGATATATGGACATAGACACACTGTTTTTAAGGATCCTAAAAGATGAGTCTATTTTTATCTGGTTTATTTCGCTTGTGCAGTAGGTTGAGCAAGATAAGATGAATGATAGAGAGGAATTTCGTAACAAGAGGGCTAAGACAACATGTAATGAGTCTAGATAGTAGAAAATCGTTAATATGAACCAGTCATATTTTCAGCATAAGCCAATAGGACTTGCACCTTCATCCCCTAATTCACCTTCACCAAAGAACACAGTTGACTTAAAGGAACCAGAACTCCCATAATTCTAGAGCTAGACCTACTCAGGCTCAAGGTAGCGTGGAAAAAGGAGGTAATTAGACTCCTACATGTGCTAAGTATGGTAGAAACCACCCTTGAGTGTGTAATGATAACTCCAATAGTTGTTTCAAGTATAGAAAGGCATGTCACTTCATGAGAGAGTTTCCTAAGAACAGGGGGGGGGGGTAATTGAAATGGGGGCAACATAGCCCAATCTTCATCAGTAACTCCCGCAGATAGAGCTGCTCTAAGAAAAGCTACTTCAGGCACAAACGGAAGAAAAAACCGTCTATAAGATATAACCAGTCGCCAAGAATAAGAGAATTTACCAGATATTATCAATGCTATGATGAAAGTATTTACTTTTGATTTTTATGCATTACTTGATCCAGGTGCGTGTCTATCTTTTGTGACTCTGTATAAAGCTATGAGGTTCTATATTCTTCCCGAATGACTTCTTGACCCCTTCAGTGTTTCCACACCTATTGGTGAGACTATTCTAGCCGAGAGAGTTTTTCATAATTGTGCCATATCTGTCAATGACAAGGACACCATGGCTAACTTAGTCGAGTTAGACATGGTGGACTTTGATGTTATTCTAGGTGTGGATTGGCCTCATGCTTGTTTTTCCTCAGTAGATTGCACAATTCGAGTAGTCAAGTTTCCGTTTCCTAATGAGCCTGTTATAGAGAGGAGGAGTTAATGACTGTAGTTCTGAGACACCGCCTATTCAATCAGTTCTTATTGTGAGTAAGTTTCTAGAGGTCTTTACAGATGACCTTCTTACGGTCCCTCCTTAGAGAGAATTAGACTGTGGCATAGACATTCTTCCGGATACTCGACCTATCTCTATTCCGCCATATAGGTTGGCTCAAGATGAGTTAAATGAATTCAAATAGAAGTTGAAAGATCTTCTTTATAAAGGTTTTATTCAACTTGGTGTCTCACCTTTGGGCACTCCTGTCTTATTTGTGACGAAGAAAGATGGTTCTCTTAAAATTTGTATTGAATATCGCCAGTTGAACAAGGTTACTATAGAAAAATAGTACCCTCTTTCAAGAATTGATTATCTTTTTTATCAACTCTAGGGGGACACTTATTTTTCTAATATAGTCCTCCGATTTGTCTATAATCAGTTGAAAGTAAGAGAAAGTGATATCTCAAAGACAACATATAGGACCCGTTATGGTCATTATGAGTTTCTTGTTCTGTCTTTTTGCTTGATCAATGCTCCTGCAGCGTTAATGGATCTTATGAATAGGGTATTTCAGCCATATCTCGATATGTTTCTGATTGAATTCATTGATGACATATTGACTTATTGGAGGAATTAGGAGGATCATGCTAGTTATCTCAGTGTAGTTATTCAAACTCTCCAACTGATATAAGGAGTTTCTTGGGATCGAATGGTTATTGTAGAAGGTTTATCGAGGGGTTTTCATGTATTTCATCCCCTTTGACAAAGTTGACACAGAAGACAGTAAAGTTTCTATGGTCTGAAGCTTATGAGTCCAAAGATGGACTTGGTTATGTGTTGATGCAGAAAGGTAAGGTTATAGCCTATCCTTCTAGATAACTTAAGATCCACGACAAGAATTACCCAACTTATGGTCTTGAGTTGGCTGTAGTAGTATTTTCTTTGAAAATATGGCATCACAATCTCTATGGTGTTCATGTAGATGTGTTCTGATCACAAGAGTCTTCAGTATGTTTTCAGTTAGCATTAGCTTAACATCATATAAAGGAGCTGCTTAGAGTTACTCAAGGTTAACGATATTAGTATTCTCTATCACCTAGGTAAGGCTAATGTTGTTGTTGATGCTTTGAGCAGGTGATTTATGGAAAGTACTGCCCATGTTGAGGAAGGCAAGAATGAGTTGTCCAAAAATGTGCACATACTTGCATGATTGGGAGTCAGGTTGTTTGATTTCAATTAAGGTGGAGTGGTGGTGATGAATGTCGTTGAATCATCACTAGTGCCTGAAGCGAAGGAGAAACAAGGCCAAGACCGTGTTCGTCTTGAATTAAAGGCAAATTTTAGAAGCAAAAGGTGATGGTTTTTGAACTAGGTGGAGAGGGTGTGTTGATGTACCACGGTAGACTGTGTGTGCCAAAGGTGGATGAGCTCCAAGAGAGGATCATGGAGGAAGCTCATAGCTCGATCCATCCCGGTTCCATAAAGATGTATCGTGACGTGAGGGAAGTTTATTGGTTGAGCAGTATGAAGAGGTGTACTGCACATTTTGTTGCTAAGTGGCCAAATTACCAACAAGTCAAGGTAGAGCACCAAAGGCCCGGTGGTATGGCTCAGAAATAGATATTCTGGAATGGAACTAGGAGATGATCAATCGGAATTTCAGTACTAGCTTTCTGTGATCTCGCAGGTAGCATGATTTGATTTGGGTGATTATAGATCGGATGACTAAATTAGCTCATTTCTTATCGACAAAGACTACCAATTCAGTAGAGTATTATGCTAGATTATACACCAAAGAGATAGTCTGACTTCATGGCGTTCCTATGTCTATTATTTGAGATAGAGTTGCACAACTCACGACTTAGTTTTGGATGTGTTTTTAGATTGGTATGGGTTCGAAGGTGAATTTCAGTACTTTTTTTCATCCTCAGACTGATGATCAGGCAGAGTGCACGATTCAGAAATTAGTGGATATGTTGAGGGCATGTGTCATTGATTTTAAAGGGAATTGGGATGACCACTTGCCTCTCATAGATTTTACATACAACAATAACTATCACTCAATTATATAGATGGCACCTTGTAAGGCTCTTTATGGGAGAAGGTGTAGATTTTCTATTGGTTAGTTCGAGGTAGTGAAGCTGCATTGATAGGACCTGCTTTAGTTAATCAAGCCACGAAGAAGATGAAGATTATTTAGGAAAGGTTAAAGACAACATAAAGTCGAAAAAAATCCTATTCAGCTATTAGGAGGAAAGACTTAGAGTTTGAGGTGGCTTATTGGGTTTACTTTAAGGTTTCAGCCATGAACGATGTTATGAGATTTGGCAAGAAAGGAAAACTCAGTCCCCGGTATATTGGTCCTTACAGGATATCCAAGAGAGTTCGAAATGTAGGTTATAAATTGGAGATACTATCACTGTTAAAAGCATTCTATCCGGTGTTTCACATTTCAGTGTTGAAGAAGTGTATGGGAGATCCTATACTCATTGTGCCTACTGAGAATATTGGTATTATTGACAGCTTATCTTATGACAATGTGCCTGTTCAGATTCTTGATCGCCAGGTTTGCAAATTGAGGACCAAGGATGTTGCATCAGTAAAGGTGTTATGGAGGAATTAATCTGTAGAGGAAGCGACTTCGGAGGCTGAGGAGGATATGAAGAACATACCCACATCTCTTCCCCTCCAGAGAAATTCCAAACAAAGGTACTAATCCTTTGTAAAGTACTCTTTAAGTAAATGTTATGAGTTATCTTAATTGCATGTTCAGTACTTGAGTTGGGGACAAATTTTCTTCCCATTTCCTTATTAGCTTAGTGTGATCTCATTCGAGGACAAATTTTCCCAAGGGGGGGATATTATGACATCTCGTACTTTGAAAAGTTAACTAGATATTTCTATAAAAAATAAACTTCAGTTTTGAGCTTTCAGTAAACTTCAAACGACCAAAACTTTCAGCAAAGAATGAGGTAGGTGGTCCATGAGGTGCGGGTTTTACGAATAACTGATGCTCTTGATAGAATTTTAGTGGGTTTTTCGAGTAATTGTGTTGGGTTTATGAATCCAAACGATTTGGGAGAAAATCATGCAATTCTAGATGAGTTAGGCCTTGAATTGAAGCAAAAGAATTTGTCAAAAATCTTGGCAGGGCCATGGGGTGGCGCGCCACCATAGTGGCATAACTATTGCCTAGTAGTTTGAGTCCTAGCGTGGCATGCCACCCAGTGCGCCCCAAAAACTGGTCAGTATTTTTGAGGCTGGAACCCCGTGCCACTTAGTTCACCAGGGTCGCCTAGTCCTTATCCCTTCCGTTCTTCTTTCCATGTGTGTTCCCTCGAATCGTACCTATGTTCTCTCCTCAATATTCACACTAAAATCATCATTAATTCTTGTCAGAAAATTGATTTAACGTTTCAAGAACAATTAATCCAGTTCTAAGTATCAGCGATCATTAGTCAATATATAACCCAACCAATTGAGTTGAGGTTGATCCATAGAGAGTAGCTTTCTTTTAATTCAAATAGGAAGGTATGATGATGAACGTTATAACTGAGCAACACACACTTAAGAGTTTAGTAATCGAGTTTTCAGGATGTCATTACGAACACACTTCAATGTATTATTAAGAAAGAATCAAATAACTAGCAAACACTTGGGGGATTGACTAACCAACTGCCGATTTCAACTTAATGGGTGTAAATCATTACCGATAATGCTAATCCGTTGCGGGTAGAGTGGACTATAAGTAACAAATCTTTCTCTCGAACAATTGCCTTATTTCCATTGAGTTCTCTCAAACCTCAACACCATCCTTAGGATAACCATCCCACGTTCTTGTCAAACCCACTCTTTTGAGCTAGATACAAAGGTTGGGTCTTAGGGTTCGCTTTCTCAAGCTGAAAGCGTCAAGACCTACTACTAATGATGCAAAAATACTACGTTGGTTCTGTACTTCTCTCTCAAGCAAGCACAAAAATCTTAAATTTATCACACCAAAGATGCAATAATGACATTAGACCACCATAATCATTTAGACCTACTTCAGATTAGCACTCCAAATCACTAATTGATAACACCCATTTAGTAGAAGGCAACAATTGGTCATACAGTCAAACCCCCAAGGTGAGGGTTTCAGCCAATCATGATGAAAAGATGAAAATAAATACCTTTCACGTTTTCCATAGCTGATTAAATGAGGAAGTTAAAATATTCTACAATCTTCTCTATTACAAAATTTCAATGAAAAACCTTGCTAAAAATCACTTGAAATCCACAGTGGTAGTATCTTTACTCAAAATCTTTTGTTCCTCAAGTTTCTGAATGCCTTCTCTCTCCTTCAAAAATCTATTTATGCAAATTTGATGTGTAGATATTTGGGACTAATCGGCGAGGTAAGTCAGGCTTCACCGACCATTCAGTCACTCGCTAATTTCTCCTCGTCTCATCTTTATTTTTCACCTCTTCTTAGCCTAACCACTGTAAAATTAGACGAGCTAGATCGATCGGGATCGCCGAGTTATTCTGCAACACGCCATTTTTCCTTTCTTCTCACCCATTAGCACTTGTCTGGATCTCCATTAGTACTTTTGCCCACCTAGTTATCCATTGCCGAAGCGATCGGTGACACACCGAGTGGAACTGTTGCTCGCCGAGGCTACCCCTAATTCAAGCTTTGCGTTCTATAACTTTAGGTGGTAGAGTGGCGACTTGGCGAGTCGCCGACTGACATTGGCAATCGTCAGGCCTGTTTTTCCCTTCTCATTTTCGCTCATGTTGTCTCTATTGCCCATATCTGTACTAGCTTTCTTCCTCAATCCATGTATATGGAAATCAATGGTTTTACATCTGTTGTTAACACAAAATAAGCATTTGAGGATACTAAAAGTATCCAAATAAAGTCTTAAATGCGTCCAAATCTTGAACTCATCAACACCCCCAACTTAAACCTTTGTTTGTACTCAAGTAAAACTCAAGTTCAGTAGTTCAAAAAGGATGCCTCAAACAGTGCTACACAAGACTCAATCATGAATGTACACAAAAAGACTCAACTTACTCATGCAAGGATCAATTTTGCACTCAAAGATTCAAGTTGTGACTCAATATTATCATTGATTCTCAAGTTCACAATACTTGTTTCAAATGCATGTTCAACCTCAACAAGGGTACTCAAATGCCCTCACTCAAAGAATGATTCCATATTCACACACAATGGTTCAACAAATTATAGTTCCGGAATCTCAACAACTCTCACACTCACAAAGATGAACACATGCATTACTTCACCCATAGGCTTGTACTTATTTTCCAATCAACCTTCATTTCAGCTCACTCAAGATCAGAAAGGTCTTATTAAGGCTTGTAACGGGGCTGAGTGTAAAGGTATGGTCATTTAGGTTCATTGGCTTCTATCCCCATGAAATGTGGTGTGAACAACACTTCTTTTCCTTTTATTCTCCATTCTCATTCATGCTCAAGATCCACCCCATTATTCATTTTCCATGAAACTTTGGACAGCCCATATCTTTTGGCAACTTTATTTCAAAACATTTTCAGTCTTTCTCTTTTTTTTTCTCATTTTTTTTGTATGGAGGGGTTCCATCTTTTTCCAAACTATGGGTAGAGGGGAATTCCTTCATATTTGTTGATTTACCTTCTCTTTTCACCGCACCCCCAACTTAGGATTTTGGCCTAAGTTGGCTATTCAAACAAACCACATCTCATGAGGATTAAGGGTGAAAAGATAAAGAAAGGTCACAATTTCATCAAGGTTCTTTCAAGAAAATGATAAGGCTCAAAGGGTATTGAAGCAAAGATCACACATTCACAATTTCATCAAATTTCTTTAATGTCAAATTGTTTCACTTTTTGAAATTATTGCCTAAGATCATTTCAAGAGCTCATATCACTTGGTCAATCGGACCAACGGGGAAAATTCTAGGTGTCATCATACATAGTTCACGGTAAGCTCAACACAAAAGGCATTGGCAACAATGTCAAACAAGACTCCACACTTTCACTAGTGTGCAATGTTCATCACAAGAAACTCAATTCGATAATCGTCTAGTCAAAACGAGATGCAAAATGTTTACATATTGCCTATGCAACTTCATTGGCCACATCGTAGGCGCACAATTATGTTTGTTTGATTTAGAGCACTATTCAAGTCTCGATATTGATCACCACTGACACTCAAATTTGCACAAGAACAACCACAATTAACTACAGAAGAGGTGGCAAAATGGGTCCAAAAGGGTCCAAGAACACAGAGGAATTCACTGACCAAGCACACACCCCCACCAAAAGCATTCAACATTGTCCCCAATGTGAGTAGAGAACAGACACTCCCGCAAATAAAACAAGAATAAAAGTGAAAACTAGCAAATAAAGATAAAATTCTAGTATGTAAACATGCAGAGCAAGGTGATGAGGAATCTCACTAAGCTTCTAGTTGTCTAGAAAATGATCCAGTCGCTGAATGCTTTGGTGGTGCACCCAATAAGCTAAATATCGCCTTTAGTTCCAGTGGGTGACACTCTCAGAAAGGGGAAAATCGGTGGCTATGCAGGAAGTGTCCAAACAGGTCAGCGATTCGCAAAATGGACTTGGAACATCGCCGAACAATCATTGAGTTACTATGTGGTGCTGAGGTAAAAAGGGTGAGAAAAATCAGGTCGCTGAAGCATATCGGTGATTCACCGAATGATGAAGTCTCCTGCCGAATTTTCTAGAATCTCAGCCCCATTTCGAAGTCCATAGGGTGGACTAAGTCGTGCTCGCCGAATGTGTTCATTGATCCACCAATAGCATTTTTTTCCCGCACAATAACCGGCACCTGAAAAATCAACAGACATTATTTAAAACACTAACGCTTGGGTTGCCTCCCAAGAAGCACCTTAATTAACGTCGTGGGCGTAAGAGGCCACTCGTGTCTTTTGGACACTCCACCTTCTTTCTGACATTGAATGCACTTCTTCACAAACTCATGACCATCTTTATAGAGAGACGGCCAATAGTACCTACTTTGTAGAACTTTAGCAGTTGTACGTACACCACCATGATGACCCACAACTGGTGAAGCATGATAAGTATGGAGGATTTCGATGGTTTCTTCTTTTGGAACAAATCTCCTAATGATATGGTCTGCACACTCTCTAAATAAATATGGTTCATCCCAAAGTATTTCTTAAAATTGAACAAGAAGCTCTTTTGTTGATTGATGTTCAGCTCGTCCGGCATTAATCCACACGCTACGTAATTGGCAAAATCAGCATACCAAGGAGGTTGTTTGAGAGTTATCATGAATACATGTTCATCAGGAAAAACATCATTTATGTCGATCTCCAGCTCGTCATTTTCCTTGCCTTCCAATCTTGATAAGTGGTCAGCCACCTGATTTTCACAACCTCTCCTATCTTTGACCTCAAAGTCGAATTCTTACAATAAAAGCACCCACCTTATGTATATTGGCTTGGCATCCTTCTTTGCCATCAGATAACGCAGTGCAGCATGATCAGTGTGAATAATCACTTTAGTACCTAAGAAGTATGCTCGAAACTTCCCAAACGCATAGACTACCGCAAGTAACTCTTGATCACTAACTGTAAAGTTTCGTTGAGCACTGTTTAGAGTTTTTTTTTCATAGTAGATGGGGTGAAAAAGTTTGTTGCTTTGTTGTCCCAATACAACACATAATGTCGTGCCTCTTGCATCACACATTACTTCAAAAGATTATGACCAATCAGGGCTAATAATAATCGGAGTGGAAACCAATTTTTATTTCAAGCACTTGAAAGCCCCCATGCAAGCATCATCAAAGTGGAATTTCACCTCCTTCTCAAAGAGTTTGCATAGAGGATGTGCAATCTTTGAGAATTCCTTGATGAACCTCCGGTAAAAGCCGGCATGTCCCAAGAAACTACGAACACCCTTCACCGAAATTGGGGGTGGTAACTTCTCAATCACTTTAATCTTTTCTTTATCGACCTCCAGCCCCTTTTGCGACACTTTGTGACCATGAACTATACCTTCCATAACCATGAAATGGCATTTTTACCAATTTAGGACCAATTTTGTCGCCACACATCTTTGAAGAACTCGTCCTAAGTGCTCTAAACATTCTTCAAAAGTGTCACCCATCACCGAGAAGTCATCCATAAATACTTCCATTGAATCCTACACCATGTCAGAAAGAATAGATAACATGAAATGTTGAAATGTAGCCAGAGAATTACATAATCCTAACGGCATCCGTTGAAGGCAAAAGTAACATATGGGCAAGTGAAGGTTGTCTTCTATTGGTCTTTCGGAGCAATGGATATTTGGTTATAACCACAATACCCATCCAAAAAGAAATACCGGCCTTTATCGGAGAATCAATCAAGCATTTGATCCATGAAAGGCATGGGAAAGTGATCCTTTTCAGTCCACGAATTTAACTTTCGGTAATCCATGCATACTCTCCACCCGGTCACCGGTCTCATAGATACAAGCTCCCACTTTTCATTTGGGACTACTGTGATGCCTCCCTTTTTCGGTACACATTGTACCGGACTTACCTATTTGCCATCTGCAATAGGGTAGATCACGCCTACGTCCAACAACTTTACTATCTCCTTTTTCATCACCTCTTGCATCGGTGGGTTCAATCTCCGTTGATGTTCAACACTTGGCTTACAATCACAATCAAGCGGAATTTTATGAGTGCAAATACCGGGAGGAATGCCCACGATGTTAGCGATAGTCCAACCTATAGCTTTGATATGCCTACTCAACACCCCAAGGAGTAATTTTATTTTCCATTCAAGCAAGTCAGCTGCAATGATTATTGGTATGGTGTTATTTGCCCGTAAGAAAGCATATCGGAGATGGGAGGGAAGTACTTTCAACTCCATATTAGGTTGATCTTCTGTTGATGGCTTTGTGGGAGGAGTTTCTCAATTTTTTAGATCAATGTCCAACTTCAATGGAGTCTTTGAATACCCCCCAAGCTTGAGAGAGCTGCTATGACTTCATCATAGCCTTGAACTTCGAACTCATCATAGTTAGCAAGCACAGCTTCAAGTGGCTTACTCATACACATCAAATGGCTCACACTAGCCACCGCCTCATCAATAACATCAACAGTGGAGACAATGTGAATATCACTTGGGTGTTTCATTGACTTACACATATTAAAGGTTACTTCATCTTCATTCACCCAAAACTTCAATTCTCCGCTTTCAACATCTACTAACGCTCTCCTGGTTGTTAAGAAAGGTTTTCCAAAAATAATTGGAATTTCCGCATAAATCTCACAATCAAGGATGAAAAAATCAGCCAAAAAAATGAATCGATCAACCATTACCAAGGTATCATAGAGTATTCCCACGGGGTGCTTGATAGATAGGTTTGCCATCAAATGCCTCATTGTTGTGGACTTCGGTTCACCCAACCCAAGTTGCTTATACATTGCATATGGCATTAGGTTTATACTTCCTCCCAAATAACATAGGGCCTTGGCGAATTGGAGCATACCGATAGTGCAAGGAATGTTGAAGGCTCCGGGATCTTTCTTCTTTTTCATCGTCTCATTAGTTATGATTGCACTACAACTATGAGAGACTTAAATTATTTCAAAGTCCATAATTATTTTCTTTGTCACTAATCCTTCATAAAGTTGGCATAACCTGGCATCTCCAACAATGCCTCCACTGTAGCGACATTAATCGATAATTTCTTGAACACCAATAAGAACTTCTTGAACTTTTCATCCTCATTTTCTTCTTCAGACGTTAGGGAAATGGAGGAGTTATTCTGAAGAGAGGTTGCACTAATTTTGAGATTGAAGTGTTTATTCCTGCATCTTTTTGTAAATCTTTAGCAATGCTATGTTGGATGAGTATCTTTTCTTCCTCAATACCTTTGTCTTCTTCACGAGCTTGTGCTTCATCATTACCCTTCATATCACCTACCTCTACCTTCCCACTACGCGTAACCACAGCCAAACCTCTATCACCATCCTTCCCTAAAGTTGTGATGTGAATGGTTTCGCCGTCCCCCATTCTTATTGGTTCCAATTGTGCTGAAAGTAGATTCAACTGACCATCAGGTAGCTTGATTGCATCAGCATGAGAGTTCTCTCTATCGTTTAATAAAGTGAAATCATTTTTCACCCCTTTTAGAAAATAACCCAAACCTTCAACTTTGTCAAGGATACGAGACAACAAATCGTCCACTCAGAGCTTTCCCTCCCCTTTGACTTTGGACTCTCACTTGATTGAGTGTGATCTTCTTCATGATCATCCTCTCTTCTCCAAGGATAACTTTGCTCAGCCCATTCTTGATAGTATCTTATTTGCTCTTCTTCTTTGTAAGAGTTCCAACCTTGATTCGCACCCCGCTTTAAGTTGCGTGGGTGGAAACCCTCCTTATATATATTACATTTCCAACCTTGATTCTCCCCCGACTTTGAATAGCTCGAGGAAGAACCCTCCTTAAATCTAAACACTCCTCTTGTTCCTTTGGGATTTTTCACATTCTTCAACACTTGTGTTTGTAGTAGCTCCATTTGAGATAACATCTTGTTTATGTTCGCATCCCTTTCTCTTTCTTTATCCAGTTGATCTTGAGTCATTCTTAAGCAAAAAGGCAAAACTTGATGTTCTTGAGTGTACCAAGCTTGATTTATTTTCGTCATTTCATCAAGAAGAACTAAAGCCACCTCAAACGATTGCAACATTATTCCACCTCAAACCAATTGATCAGCTACTCCTTTATTTACCGAATCAAGATTTCGGTAAAAGTCTTGGACCAGCACATTTTGTGGCAGTCCCTGAGTCGGGTATTGAAGGAGTAGTTTCTTAAACCTCAGCCATGTTTCATGGATGGGTTCACCTTCTAGTAGCTTGAAACCTTGAATGTTATCTCTGAGTTTCATCATCCTTGACTGGGGAAAGAACCTCATATTGAATATCGTTGTTACAACTCGGAAAACTAGTAGGTGAAACTAGAGCCTAATGAGTGTGTTGTTGAGTTTGGTATGGGGTTTCATGTTATAAAATAAGTTCCCGAGCATAGGTTGAGGGGTTTAGGGGTTAAACGTCAAGGTACGACTCAACAAGGACCAACTAAGGGTCCTTGAGGAGGACCCTAAGGCATAACCCCAATGCTGCCAAAAACCAAAAGCTGTCAAAAATCCAAGGACCTACGGATGAGACATATGCCCCGTAAGTCCATCCACGCCTCGTGGGGGTGCTCTGTAGGTCAAGGTCCCCAAATGGTGAGTTTCTGAACCAAACCACGGACCTGCAGGATGGGGAATGACCCCACCTACGGTCTGTAGGTCTTGGGGCGTAGGTCACCACTAAATCAGCCAAAATTTGGCCAAGTTAGGGGCAATATGGTAAATTCATAGGTTAGTTAGATTAGTTAGGGGTCGGTTAAATTTGATTAATTAGAGTTATTTAAGGATTTTTAAAGTATTAACACCCTTTTTAGAATTCAATATTCCTAAAACATAGAAATAGAAACTACCTCCCCTCAAAATAATTCTCTCTCTAGAAACTACCATTGGAGAAGAAGAAGTCAAGGTTTGGAGCTCAAGATTTCATCTGTTCTCTTCCATTTCGTGGAGGTTTTTCAATCAAGGTATGGTAGTCTTCATCCTTAGTTAAGTTCCACCCAAAGAGCCCTTTCAAAACATGATATCAAATTTCCAAATTCCCCCAAAAGTTAGGGTTTTAATCTAAGTCATGGGTTCAACTTCAAAACATTTTCAATGATTATTTTATGGTGAAATATGATATAATTGAGGAATTAATCTTGTTTTATGATTTAAATTCTCCCATGAACCCATGATTCCCCAAAATACTAAATTGTGAAATTGTGATTTGGGATTGATTTATTATGGAAACATGTGAAGAGATTAAGTCCATATTGATTTAGTTTATTGAATTATATAATTATTCAGGCCTAAATTGTAGTATTCTAGGTGTGTTGGTGAATTGTGATTCATGGCCTTGAAGGGCAATTTATGAAGGTTTATGTATGTTTATGATGCTATGTTTATGTGTTGTGATTTCAATAAAAGTATTGTGATCATGACTATAATGCAATGGTGGTGTTGTTGAAAGGTTATTTTCACTATACACACTCACAGACTCATGAATGAAGAATAAATGATGTTTTTAAGATTATGTTAGTGATGATGTGTTGATTGAAAGGCTATTCTCAATTGTACACTAATGACTAATAACGAATTGTTGTAAAAGGACTTTCTCACAATATGAGGATTCTTAGTTGAAAGGCTATTCTCATCTTTGAATCTATGAGTTGTCTAATGAATGAATGATGGGTTTGACATGGATACTCATCAATGAGTCGAGGCGGGGTATCTAGTAATAATATTGTATCCCATAATAATGAACTAAAGTAATGAATGTTAGGTACTCCGTGGTTAATAATGCTAAGCACCGAGTGGATATGGCTTGAGATGGATGCTCATCCTTGAGTTGAGGCGGGGTATCTAGTAGCAATCTCTTGAGATGGATGCTCATTCGTGAGTTGAGAGCAATATCCCTATCCCATAACTATGTGCCCACATAGGTTTACAGATAGTGGATCCACCTAAGCTAAAAGTAATGGTCCTACCTTAGGCAAGTAGGAATACCTTATCCGGTGTGGGTAACACCGGGATTCTATGATTTGCTCACATGGTCTATGTCGGTTAAGGCTTATCCCCACAAAGAATGATAATGAACTATGGCTTCTCAAGAAGGCACTACTTACTGTGGGTGGGGGTAACAGAATTCATTCATGCATTGCACAACTAGGCTTTGAGAGTAGTCATGGTGTGTTCCTTTATGTTATAATGTTGTAGGATTAAGGATATGAGTTAGACACTATGGTTACTCAAGAAGTCCTATGAAGTATGGGTGGTAGTATGGGATGCCATCCAAGCATTGCACGAGTAGGCTTTGAGAGAGATATGGTATATTTCTCTAATGTCCTAATGACTAATGAAATAAATGTGCTTCTAGTGAAGCGAATGAGAATGTTGACTTAAAGGCTTAGTGTAATGATGCATGCTTTACTTAGAAATGTTATTATAAGTTACATTCCTTGTCATGACTTACTAAATGTGAATGTTCCTTATGTATGAGTATTGACTAAAGATGAGTATGAAAAATGGTAAGTTCATCTAAGGTGGCCTCAAAGTGGTAGTAGGAATAGTAGTATGGGATGCTATTCTTAAATTGTACAAGTATAGTTTAGGGTTATCTAAGGTTATGGTACTAATGTGTTGTAATGAATTTTATGTTGATTATGTTAGTATCTTATGCCTTTTATACTTCAGTTCATTAAGTTTTCTTAAATTGGCATATGCATGGTTTTAAACCAAAATGTCCTTTTTAAAGCATGATTGTTGCATGGCTATCATACTTACTACATTTTTATGTGCTAACCCATATTTCTTCTATTTTTACTACAAAGTGTAGGTTCCGGCATTTGAGACGATTCCTTCTAGTTGAAGCTTGGATTGAGTTCTTCCAAGGCTAGTGGTATGTCCTCATGGATCCGAGAACAAGTGCTTTATTGATGTTTCATGTCTTTCATTGTACTAGATACTTTTTAGACTTTCTATTGTAAAGGGTTGTGACTCTATTTTGAGACCTCGATTGTATTAGATGGCCATGTGAGACTATGTCTAGACTTTCGCTGTTTTAAATAAAGGTTTTAGATTGTTTGGATTAAAAGTCTTAAATTCTGCACTATTTCCTATGTTCTTATATGATGATGTGCTATGAGGCTTGTATGAGACTTTTCAGAGTCTTGTATGTCGTGTTACGTTCGGGGTGTAGGCTCAGGTCGTAACTGTCATGGTATCAGAGCATAAGATTTTGGGATGGTTTTTAGGGTTGATGTCTCACAAGCCACGTCTTGTAGAGTCTTTTTCATAGTGTGATGCACGCCAAATTTATGAATGAGAGGCTATAAGATGTTAGGAAATTTCACTTTCATCACTACTCTTTAGTCGTGCCTTAGAGTTTTAAATCTATGAGTCCTTTTCTTAATCCTTATCTTGTGTTTATAGGATATGAATACAAGAATGGCGAATGCAAGAAGGATGGAAAAAGAAATTGTGAATGAGGGAGTTCCTCCCCAAGGTCCTCAAGAGAATCAAGTTCCTCAAGGAAATCAAGCTCCGGTTGAAAATGTGACCCTAGATGAGTTTAGGATAACTATCCAAATGATGACTCAAGCCATGATGGCTCAAGCTCAAGCCGTGACAACTCAAGCCCAAGCCAAGACGGCCCAAGCCAATAGGGATGTTGGACTTCGAGTGAACACAATTGTGAGTACTATGGCTTCAAGATTTAGGGATATTTCTAGGTTGAACCCCCCGGAGTTCCTTGGTTCCAAGATGGATGAGGATTCCCAAAGGTTTGTTGAGGTTTGCAAGATACCTTATGCCATGAAGGTGTCTTCGGAGGAGAAGGCAGAGCTAGCCGTCTACCAACTAAAGATGTTGTTCAAATTTTGTATGATTAATGGAAGGATGAGAGGCAAAGATGAGCAGGTCATAAGATGAGAGATTGCCCAACACTTTCGGCCAAAGGAAGAGATGCTAAGCAAGCTTCTCCTAATGGTATGGTTCCTATCCATCCAAATTATGGTCGTTTCTATGCACTTCAGTATAGAAAGGACAAAGGAGCCCTTCCAGATGAAGGCACCGGTATGTGATAGTTCCTTATAATTATGAATGTTGTATTGAGGTTCCTATGTTATTTTCATGTTAGCCTTAGGTTTTTTTTATTCCCAAGGGGGAGATGGTATGTTGAATAGTAAGGTTGTTGAGTGTTCCGATATCCTTATCTCTTTCCTTCTATTCCTATTCATGCTTGAGACAAAGAGTTCCTTGTAGCTTGTTTCAGGTTTTGGAGTCATGTATGATTATGTGTTTCCATGGTCTCCTTATGTTATGCATGTTCTTGATGAATTCATGTTTAATGAGAAAATGAGTTTTCATGATCTTTATGTTCCTCATGTTGATGTGCATTTAGTATGAGTTGCCTATATGCTTCATGAGAAGAATTATTGAACATGCCTGAATGTGCTTTTGAGAATAATTGCATAAATTGCTTAATGATGTTATGATAAGCATGTTTTGAGTTGCAGAAGGTAATTCCTCCAATGATATTTTCAAGCATAATGAGTTAGTAGATATAGTTCCTACTTTCTTGTGTTGTATGGAGTATGTTTGAGATGCAGTTGATGTTTCCTCCTAGTTTTATGCATTGTTTATGATGTTACATGCATGATGGGCTTCTAGTCTTGACTCTTTATTTCCCTAAAGTGTTTAAAGTGCCATTCGAAGATGAATGTTCCCAAGGGGGAGATATTATTACAGCTCAGAAAACTTGTAGGTGAAATTAGAGCCTAACGAGTGTGTCGTTGAGTTTTATATGGGTTTCATGTTGTAAAATGAGTTACCAAGCTTAGGTTGAGGGTTTTAGGGGTTAAACATCAAGGTAAGACTCCACAAGGACCAACCAAGGGTCTTTGAGGACCCTAAAGCCTAACCCCAAAAGCTGCCAAAAACCAAAAGCTGTCAAAAATCCAAGGACCTACGGATGGGACCTACGCCCTGTAGGTCCATCCAGGCCTCGTGAGGTGGTTCTTAGGTCAAGGGCCCCAAATGGTGAGTTGCCGACCCAAACCACGGACCTGCAGCATGGAGTAAAAGCCCACCTACGGTCCGTAGGTCTAGGGGCGTAGGCCACCACTGAATCTGCCCAAATTCGGCCAAGTTAGTGGCAATGTGGTAAATTCCTAGGGTGGTTAGATTAGTTAGGGTCCAGTTTATTTTGATTAATTAGAGTTATTTATGGTTTTTAAAAGTACTAAACACCCTTTTACAATTCACTATTCCCAAAACTCAAAAATAGAAACTACTTCCCCTCAGAATAATTTTCTCTATAAACCACCATTGGAGAAGAAGAAGTCAAGGTTTCGAGCTCAAGATTTCATATTTCTCTTCAATTTCGTGGAGTTTCTTCAATCAAGGTATGGTAGTCTTCATCCTTGGTTAAGTTCCATCCAAGGAGCCCTTTCAAAACATGATTTTAAAGCTTCCAAATTCCCCCAAAAGTTAGGTTTCAATCTAAGTCATGGGTTCAACTTCAAAACGTTTTCAATGATTATTTTATGGTGAATTATGATGGATTTGAGGAATTAATATTGATTTATGATTGAAATTCCCCCATGAACCCATGATTCACCCAAAATACTAAATTGTGAAATTGTGAGTTGGGATTGATTGATTATGGAAGCATGTAAAGAGATTAAGTCAATATTGATTTAGTTTATTGAATTATGTCATTATTCCTGACTAAATTGTATTATTCTAGGTGTGTTGGTGAATTGTGATTCATGGCCTTGAAGGGCTATTTATGAAGGTATCAGTATGATTATGATGCTTTAGTTTATGTGTTGTGATTTCAATAAAAGTAATGTGATCATGACTATAATACAATGGTGGTGTTGTTGAAAGGTTATTTTCACTATACACACTCACACACTCATGAATGAAGAATGAATGAAGTTACTAAGATTATGTTAGTGATGATGTGTTGATTGAAATGCTATTCTCAATTGTACACTAATGAATGATAACGACATGTTGTAAAGAACTTTCTCGCAATATTGGAAATGTTATTATGAGTTGTTTTCCTTGTCATGACTTGCTAAATGTGAATGTTCCTTATGTATGAGTATTGACTAAAGATGAGTATGAAAAATGGTAAGTTCATCTAAGGTGGCCTCAAAGTGGTACCTAGTAGGAATAGTAGTATGGGATGCTATTCTTACATTGCACAAGTATATCTTAGGGCTATCTAAGGTGATTTTACTAATGTGTTGTAATGGTTTATATGTTGATTATGTTAGTATCTTATGCCTTTTATACTAAAGTTCATAAAGTTTTCTTAAATTGGCATATGCATGGTTTTCAACCAAAATGTCTTTTTTAAAGAATGATTGCTGCATGGCTATCATACTTAGTACATTTTTGTGTGCTAACCCATATTTCTTCTATTTTTACTAAAAAGTGTAGGTTTCGGCATTTGAGACGATTCCCTCTAGTTGAAGCTTGGATTGAGTTCTTCCAAGGCTAGTGGTATGTCCTCATGGATCCGAGGACAAGTGCTTTATTGATGTTTAATATCTTTCATTGTACTGGATACTTTTTAGACATTCTATTGTAAAGAGCTGTGATACTATTTTGAGACCTCGATTGTTTTAGATGGCCATGTTAGACTATGTCTAGACTTCCGTTGTTTTAAATAAATGTTTTAGATTTTTTGGATTAAAAATTTTAAATTCCTCACTATTTCCTATGTTCTTATGTGATGATGTGCTATGAGGCTTGTATGAGTCTCCTCTTCGTTTTACGTTCGGGGTGTAGGCTCGGGTCGTAACAGCCGTGGTAAGCTCATCCCATGATGTGATAGAATTCTTTGGTAACTCAGCCAACCATTTGGTAGCTTCCCCCGTCAGAGATAATGGAAATAACCTGAGACAGATTGATTCTTGCGATACATTCTTGAATGAAATCAGGCTGCAAACATCTGTAAAATTCTGCATATGCTCATATAGGTCTTCGTGAGTCAACCCTCTGTAAAGTCCCTTCATTTGAATGAGATGGACAGTTGTGCTAGTAACATCAAATATAACATCCTTTTCGATGGATGGTAGGCAGATTGCACCAATTCCACCCAATTAGATAGCGTATTGCACACTATTAAGACCATCAATATCGTCTCGGTGACCCGTTTGGCTACCGTTCATCTTAGCCTTACTTATTTTCTTTTCTGCTCAGCACAACCAACACAAACACAAAACAACCTAAATTGATTCAACTACAGCCGACAAATTCACAAATTAAACTTTGATAAGGGGATTCTAAACAATGTTATTCCCAGCAGCGGCGCCATTTTGATTAACGTATCAACTACACATCATCTGATACTAGGTGTAGAAAATCGTTAAGCAGTATAAACCCAACAAAAGAGTTGGGGTCTATCCCGCAGAGAGTAGTACTATTTTGAATTAAAATATGAAGTTATAATCGTGACTTTTGCAGCTGAAGGACTAAATGTTTTCAGAAACAATGGATCAAATTAGAGGAATAACAACAATTTCAAAGTGAGGGGTTGTTAGACTAGAACACAACCTCAACAATTAACTAGGAACAACCAAATAGGATAAAGATGCTTGAGGGATTGACTAACCAATTGCAAAGTTCAACTCAACGGATGCAAAACCAAAAATACTAACTCCTCATGGGTAAGATGGACTTTAAATGAGTCACTTTTCTTCGGAACAACTACATCGTTTCCACTGAGTTCTCTCAAACTTCAACACACTACATAAAAAGACAAGTCCACGACCTCACCACATTCACTCTCTCAGGCTAGATACATAGAATGAGTCTGGGGCTTCACTGTCTCAAGCTTAAACCATAATGACCCACTAACCATAAGTGCCAACTTATCAACATATCCTTACACTTCTTTCACATGAAAGCATAAAACTCTCAATTATATTGAAATAAACATACAATATAGAAGTTAAACCACAACAATAAGTCAGACCAACTTCAAATTAACACCAAAATAGATAATAACTAGCACCCATAAAGTCAAACGTAGCAATTAGTTGCATTGTAAAATCCCCAAGATCGGGGTTTAGCCAATCAACATCAAAGAAAGAAATTCAATACCTACTACATGCTCCATGGCTGGTTATCTGAAAATTGAAGTTCTAAGTTGAATAATATCTTTTCTATTACAATACCCAATTGAAATCTCTTGCCAAAATTGCTTAAAATCAACAAAAGTAGTGTTTTTGTTCCCTCTATTTCTTTCCACAATGACTGAATACTTTCTCTCTCTTCCAAAAATCAATTTATATTTATTTGAGGTATGACTTTTTGGGGTCAATCGGTGACGAAAGTTAGGTAGTCGGTGACTCGCCGATCGTCCTTGTCCATCGCCTTCTTTCTTCATATTTTCCTCATTCAGATACTCTAATTTGAGGCGATCTAGATTGGGATCGCCGATCATTTCCGCGATGCAGCCTTTAGTCCTTTAGCTCACAAATTCAATTTCATCTTGGTCTTGACCAGTACGTTTGGCAATACAATCTTCTTTCGCTGACGCAGTCGGCGATTCGCCGATAGGGAATGTAGTTTGCCTAAGTTTTTCCTGTTTCAGACTCAGTGTTTTGTAAATTTAGGGGATCTAGGGGAAATTTGGTGATTCGCCGAGTTCTCTTGGCGATATTCAGGCTTGCTTTTCTCCCCCTTTTTCAGCTTGTGTTGTTCTTTTTGCCTATTAGAGTCCTTGATTTATTCCTCAACCCATATACCTGAAAATTAAGGATTTAACATCAATTTATGGCACAAATTAACCATTTGAGGACACTAAATCTATATACACAAAGCTCCAAATGAGTCCAAATCTTGGACTCATCACAGGGCTCCAGCCCTCTACCCACAGAGGTGTGGTTGGGTTGCACTGGCTTGATTAGGCCACCAAGCCCCAACCCAGAAAACCCCGACGACATTCTTTGCTCGTTTTCTCACCCTAGTTCACCTAGATTCAAATGGTTTCTTTTTCAATCACTTGGATTCGATTATTCAACATAAGTACACACTAATCTACTCAATACAGTCCCCAAAACACTTACTTTCATCTCAAGAAATCATCAAAACCCCAACAAAACAAGATTTAGAATGAATTTGAAGAACATTTCTCATCAACAACATAAATCTTTCAATGTTTATCGATGAATTCGAATATGAAAATCATGTTTGGCATGTGGGTGAATGAACCCAACACTATGGAAACTTACATACCTCTTAAGGATCAAACCCTTGGTGAAAATCCACAACAAAACTCAAGAATCTCGACGTACGCCTTGGTCCTCTCATCTTTTTTCCTCTTTTCTCTTCTTTTCTCTTTTTTTCTCTTCTTGAACTCTCAACTAAAAGCCTAGGCATATATTAGGGTTATAAAACTGAACCTAACCAGGTTATACCCCTAAAACCCTACTAAAAATGAGTTAAATCTAATTCGGTAAGGAAAAGACAAAAATACCCCTCACCATTTTTGGTAACTTTCCTTAATTGGATAGCCTGACTTCAAAAAGGCATATATCTCTCATCCGACCTCAAAACATAGCAACTTGGTGGCGTTGGAAAGATAATTCAATGATCTTTCATGTGATATTTTATGGGTCACTTAACTCAACCTACGGTCGTTTGAAGTTGACCCAAAACGTAGAAGAACATAGGAAATACTTGAATGATCTCGCTTTAGTTATTTTTGGAACTAAAAGTGCTACATATAGTGACCTTAACACTGACGAAATTTTATATTCCTCGATAAAATCGTACTCACAATGAAGGATGGTTCGAATATTGGTACAAAAGATTTCTGGGGTATTACAGGTAAATTGTGCACCCCTATATGAAAAGATGGAAAAAAGGACTCCATAAAGTCGGATTATCTCACGGATGTATAGACTGGCATACTCTTCTGCTAAATTTGTAGTCTTTATCGACAAGAAATGGGCTGATTTAGTAATTCGATCTACAATCACCCATATTGAACCATGTTGTCTGCGAGATCGCGGCAAGCTAGTAATGAAGTCCATATTAATCATCTACCACTTCCATTCTGGAAGAGCTATGTTCTGAGCTACACCATATGGTCTTTGATGTTCAACCTTGACTAGTTGGCAATTTGGACACTTAGCAAAGAAATCTGCAATACACCTCTTCATACTATTCCACCAATAAAAATCCCTCAAGCCATGGTACATCTTGGTGAAACCCGGATGTATCGAATATATGAAACCATGAGCTTCTACCATTATACTCTCTTGGAGCTAATCCACCCTTGGAAATCACAATCTACCTTGATAGCTTAACACACCATCTTCCCCTTGTTTAAAATCTAATACTTTCTGTTTATGAACATTTGCCTTTAACTCAAGTGTGATGGGTTCTTTATCTTGCTTCTCATTCACTTCCACCACCAAAGATGATTCATCCCCATTAATTACAATAAACTCTACCTTCACTAGAATCTACCAAACGAACAAGTCTGTGCACATCCTTTGCTAACACCTTCTTTTCTTCATCATCATGAGCAGTACTTCCCATGTACAACCTACTAAGGGCACCAACAACAATATTAGCCTTACCTTGGTGGTAGAGAATATTCATGTAATAATCCTTAACTAACTCTAGCCATCTCCCCTGTCTAAGGTTAAGCTCATTCCAACTGAAAACATACTGAAGGCTCTTGTGGTCAGTGAACACATCCACAAGCACACCATAGAGATAATGACACCATATCTTAAGAGCAACAACCATTGCTGCGAATTTGAGATCATGAGTCGGATAATTCATCTCATGGATTTTCAACTGCCTAGAGGGATAGGCTACAACATTACCATTATGCATAAGCACACAACCAAGTCCAACTCTGGACGCATCACGGTATACAACAAAACCTTTTGTTCCCTTTGGTAGGGTCAATATTTGAGTAGTAGTCAATCTAGTTTTCGATTATTGAAAGCTTGCCTCACAAGCCTCAAACCATTGAAACATAGCATTTTTCTGGCTTATCTTAGTCAATGGGGATGAAATGGATGAAAATCCTTCTATAAACCTTCTATAGTAACCATCCAAATCCAAGAAACTCCCTATGTCGGTCGCGGATGTGGGTCTGGGCCAATTCCTCACTGCCTATATTTTCAGAGAATCAACTTGAATACCTTCGCCAGACACAATGTAGCCTAAGACCACCAAAGATTAAAGCCAACATTCACAGTTTATAAACATGGTAAATAACTCCCGATCCTTAAGAGTTTGGAGAACTATTCTGAGATTACTGGTATGATCCTCTTCGTTTCTAGAGTAGATCAAGATATTATCGATGAATACGATAACAAACATATCAAGATACTCTTATATACTCTATTCATGAGATCCATGAATGCCAGGAGCGTTAGTCAAATGAAATGACATGACAAGGAACTCATAATGACCGTACCAGGTCCTGAAAGTTGTCTTCTCTCACTTTCAACTTGTGATAACCAGATCTAAGGTCTATCTTACAGAAGCAACTGGCACCCTGAAGTTGGTCAAAAAGGTCATCAACTCTTTGAAGGGGATATCTATTATTTATGGAGATCTTGTTTAACTGCGGTAATAAATATACATCATAAGGGAGCCATCCTTTTTTTCGCACGAATAAAACCGAAGCGCCCCAAGGAGATACACTTTGTAAGATGAAGCCCTTATCAAGGATATCTTTCAATTGTTCTTTTAACTATTTTAATTGAGCTGGAGCCATTCTTTATAGTGGAATAAAGATGGGTTGAGTATTGGGAATGACATAAATTCCAAAGTGTATCTCCCTTTCGGGAGAGACTCCGGGAAGATCGCTGGGAAAAACTTCTGGGAGCTTATTTACCACTTGGATTGATTGAAGAGGTGGTGTCTCAACACTAGAGTCATTAACTCTAACTAAGTGATAGATACACCCCTTGGAGACTAACTTTCTAGCTTTAAGGTATGAGATGAAACGACCATAGGCACTGTTGGATTACTCTTCCATTCTATGACTGGTTCATTATGGAACTAAAACATGACCACTAGAGTTTGACAATCGACCAAGGCATAATAGGCATTAACCCAGTCCATGCCTTGAATGACATCAAAATCCACCATGTCTAATTCCACTAAATCAACCATGGTGTCTTTGTGATGAATAGAGGTGGTACAATCACAATAGACTCTCTCTGCTAAAATAGACTCAACAATAGGTGTAGCAACACTAAATGGCTCCAGAAGATGCTCGGGACAAGTTCCAAACCTAATGGTTGTGTAAGGAGTTACAAAAGATAAACTCGCACCTGGATTAAGTAATACATAAACATCAAGAGAAGGAGTTTAAGCATACCAGTAACAACATCCGGTGATTTCTCATGATCCTGGCGACTAGCCATACCGTACAGACGGTTTGTATCCCTATTTGTTCTTGAAGTAGCACCCATTTGGGAACATCGATTACTGAAGCCGCCGAAGAACATTGCGCTCTATTACCTCCATTACCTTACTTTCCCTTTGGGCAATCTCTCAGAATGTGACCCATCCGACCACACTTAAAACCACTATTTGTGCCATCATGATACTCACCTTAGTGGGTGCTACTGCACATAGCACAAGGTGGGCTCTGAAACCCTTATGTAACACTTCCCTGAGCCTGAGTACCCTCAACTTGGAAATTTTGAGAATTCTGGATCCGGTGATCATTTCTATTTCAGGGTGTAAGTGCACTAGCTGATCATGGAGAAAGTCTAGATGACCTCGACTAAAAGGATGATAGAATTCCATTTCTGGTCTTTTGCTGTGAAGACTCTTAGTTTGCTATCTTGACCATTTTACTTCGATACTCTTCCCTATCCTTCGGCTTATCTTCCTCCACTTGTTGCACATGAATCATAAGCCTTTCTATGTCCATGTCTCCTATAAACATAGCCGTCTTACCTTGCTTATTTGATAGACGGGAGAGTCCCAACACAAACAAGCTCATTCTACTTCTCATATCAGCCACTATCTCTGGAGCATGGTGAGACAACTGGGTGGACTTGAAATTGTATTCCTACACACTCATAGACTCCTGCTTCATGTTAATGAACTCTCTTACCTTTGCCTCTCTTAGCTCTCGGGGAAAGAAGCACCCGGCATTATCAAACACAGTCCAGCCTAGCGGTGATGTACCGTCTCCTCTAGTATTTTTCCATTGTTCGTACCATATCCTGGCAACACCCTTCAGCTCATATGTAGCCAACTCAACTTTTCGTGCATCAACAATATGCATAACCTCAAACACCTTCGGAAACTCATACACAAAGTGTTTTATATCCTCACTGAGCTTTGAACCTGTGAACTCCGGGGGATTCATCCTTAAGAATTCTCGAACTCTGGAAGTATCAGCCGCATACTAACGACCGTCTCTTTGATGACCAACCTGATTTACCACATCATGAGTCAACATATGAATGGCATTTATGAACTCTGGATTAGTGAGATCTCCGTAAGGGGGTTGCTCTTTTGGTTCATTGGGAGGTTCTTGACCTTGAGGATTGACATTCTTCCTAGCAAGACGTCCGCGAACCCGTGGAGGCATGATCTCAAAAGACATGCGTAAGAATGAGTTAGAAGAGACTTTTATAGAGTTAAACCTTATCGCACGAACAAGAGTACAAAACAAAAGGATTCATTTCCTAATATAATGTAGCCTCCCTATCATCGATGTGGTGCGCTTCACACAGATAAGGACTCTACTAGATACGACTTCATAGACACACTAGGACACTTAAACTTTCTGCTTTGATACAATGTTTGTATGGCCCAGAGCCTACTCCTTACATGTGGATGGCACTCGAGAACCTTTGGTGATCCCCAAGTGAACCCTTGGCCTGATTGACTACTTAACGGAAGACTTACTCAAGCATTTTTAGTCCTAAATAACTGAAGGGAAACATTTATGTCAAATATTGTCTGAACTATCTTAAAATACTAAATGTAAACAGTAATAGTTTAACAAAATATATAAAGATAAATACCAAGAGACCATCTAACATTGTCTATCGATGAAGCCTTTACGGTCTGAGATAGGCATCGGGAAAGACCCAAAACAATCTTAAATAAAACTATTAAAGCAAATAAGTGACCGGAGACCACTGAAAGCAAGGAGGTTTCACCAAAAGCTAGTAAGCAGTTCGGTAATATAAACGATGCACCAGTTGATGATCCCGAACATATGTATATGCATCATAAGAAGATGAAGGTCGAATGACATCAGTATATTGAATGTACGAGTATGTAATAAGGCTTAGTGAAATAATAACTGGACTGGTAGACTGAAATATAACGCAACTGAACTAAAGCATAAATATGAGCTAAAATATTATGCACTAATAGCAAATTCTGAACTAAATGGAATATATATATATATAAATATATATATACTCTTTACTTTACTGGGGAGTTTCTCTAGCCGACAACTATCACTATGAACCTCGTTATGATATAATGTCTTACCCATGTTGCCAGAGTTGCTCTATACCTTTCCGAAGTATAAAATACAACTATACTGATGAATCCACTAAAAATCTTTCCTGAGACAAGTGAGGAGTCGCTCGTCTTATGGTACGATCCTATCTACGATGGCTACATAGTTTATGGGATTTGAGTTATCTGAACTCTTACCCCAATACTACTCCCAAAATAATATACTTGTATAATATGCTCATAGTTTGATAAACTGTATATCCGTCTGAATATAGGGTGAGACCAATCTCAAATCTGTGAGTCAAAGCTCAAATCTTTCTAAAATCTATCTTTCAAAGTCATGTATGTAACTTAAATCATGAGTATTTGTCACTAAATTTTGATAATAGCATAATGACTCTAAAATCATGCTTTGAAATATAAACTTCATGATATGAAAAAAACATAAAGACTCTAAAATCAGCCAACTGCAGAGGAATGCAGTAGATATTGCCCTGAAGCACGCCCGCGTGGAAATTGCCTCGGCCGCGCGGCCGGCGCGTGGCACGACATTGTCAAGTTAAAAGGGCATAACTTTTTACTCCAAACTTCAATTGATGCAAACTTGGTGGCATGTGAAATAAGACTCATAGATCATTAATTTCATACGTTGTGGTTCACCTAGTTATTTATATGCTGAAGGATACAGTCACCTGAAGTTCACTCTAGTGTAAACTAACGCGAAAAACATAACGGATAGAGAGACTTTGAAGTTGAATTAGTGTTACAGGTCTGTTATGACCATAAATCCCTTATGATACCCTTGATACACCTGGTAATGGACCTTAAAACACAGGATCAAGTAGTTCATCACCCGGTTCAAGCTCATATACTGAAAACAAACGATTCAGATTCTAAGAATAAAGTTATGAGGTGTTATATTTTTACAACACGTTCTTAGTACAATACTAATAATTTCTTATGTATTGTAGTTTCTAAATGTTTATGGGATTGTAAAAATTTTATACCAATATTAGTAAAAGTTTAAAAAAATTCATTCATTCCAGACAAAAAAATTAAAATGTAGATTACATAGAAATAGTTGTATAGTCAATACTATTCCATCTATCATTTGCTATGAAGACAATTTTTTGTGTTATAGTTATTTTAATAGTCTACTTGATTTAAGGCATTGCAAATTTGGTAACAATTTTACACTTTTGTAGTTACTTATTTTAAACTATTATATATATACACACACAACCTACACCTCACTTTATTTTATCTATTTATTGTGTTGTTTTAGTATTCAGATAAGATATTTCTACGTCTAGCCAAGTCATTTACTTTCAGACTTGCATCGTATTTTATAAGCTCATGTAATTATGACACTAAATCTTGAAGTGAATTTTAGCATTTCCGAATTTCATATTGTGAAAGACTTAGTGTTTGGGATATTTCATTTGTCACTTGGGATAAAACATGACTATATGTTGAATACAAATGGATTAACCTTAGGTAATGATAAACGCTCAACTACACCACAACCAATACTAGGTGTAGGCGATCGTAATCTAATATAAACCCAACGAATAGTGGGGTCAATCCCATAGACAGTGATACATGCTAGAATTCAGTTACAGAATTTTAAATGTTTTTAAAATGAATGTAGGAATAGATATTATCGAAATCATTCAATTAAATCTAAATGTTGACAACAAGTGTCAGATAGGGGGTTAAGCATTGTCAATTAACAACTAAGAAAAATAGGAGAGTAATCAAATAGATAAGAAAGACTTGGGGATGTAATCAATTGAAGGCTAATTTCGCTATATGGGTAATTGTAATTTACTAACCATTGTTGAATCTTAGTGAGTAGGCAAGACCATAGATGCAATAGCTTTCTCTCGAACAACTATTACAATTCAAGCGAGTTCTTTCGAACCTTGACAAGCATATCGCTATAAATAGCCCAATACCTTAATTTATCTACTCTCTCTCTCGCTAGATAGGCATGATTGAGTTAAGATTTACTCTCTCGAGCTGAACCCAAAACAACCCAATCACTACAATTATCAATCAATAACCTTAGTTCTAAAGCCTCTTTTTCAAGCAAGTCTAGAATACTAAATTAGAACTGCATTTACAACTACAATTCATGGGTTAATATACAGCTATCAATCAAACCCACTTCAAACCAACATTTAAATCAGTAAAAAAAACAATACCCATAAGCTAATTAGATCAAATAATCACATCATCACACCTACAAGAATTGGGGTTTAAGACACATATCATAAAAAGGAAGAAATCAATACCAATTATGTTCTCCATAATCTGGGTATTGCAATCCACATCCTTACAATGAACCAAAATGCTCAATATTGAAAACCCAACTCAACATCTATTAGAAAACTCCTAAAACTAAGTAAAACAATGTTCCAAATCAAAGTTCCAAGTTCAAAAATGATAAAAATTACTTGGGAAAAATGACTGGATTCTTTTTTGCCTTTTTGAAATTCAATTTATACTTTTTCAAATTTTGACCTTAGGTGAGGTTAGTCGAACATCGCCAACCAAGTCAGCAATGCGCTAATGGCTCCATTCCATCGCAGGTCTGCCTTAGCTCTTTAACCTCAGGGTTCTGTGACTTTAGGCGAATAGGATCGAGGTCGCCGATCCATTGGGCAGTTCTCTAACTATCCATGTCCATCTCCCAAGATGGGTTTTCCATAGGGTTAGCACGCTAGAACATTTTGCAAGCTGAAGGTCCACTCGTCAGTAGTTCACGTAGTGGTCTTGGCGATCACCTGGAAAGCCTTTCTTCAACTTCTTAAGTTTTTTCGCTGTTTTTTGCCTGATAATATCCTTGCCTTGCTCCTTCGCGTTTATTGCTGCAAATTAACACCTTAACATTAGTTTAGAGAATAAATTAGGCACCGAGGACGTTAAAACTATGAAAACAAAGCCCTAAATGAGTCAAAATCTCATACTCATCAACACCCCAACTTAAACTTTTGTTTGTTCTCAAGTAAAACTCAAGATCAATCAACACAACAAGGATGTATACAAACGGTGCTACTCAACACTCAACATACAACACAAATGCACACAAGATGTTGAAATATCTCATGCAATGTTCAATTGTGCACTCTAAGTTTTAAATTGTGACTAACCATTATCAAATGGACTCAAGTTCACAATGCTTTCTTCAAATTCAAGTACAAGCTTAACAAAAAGCAATCAAATGCTCTCACACCAAGAATGGTTACAAGTTCACACAAAGACTCATCAATAATTTTTAATTTCAAAATCAAACACAACTCCAACATTCCCAAAGATGAACACATGTATGACTATACACGAAGGCTTACCCTAATTTTCCAATCAACATTATTCTCAGCTCACTCAAGATCACAACGGCCTTTGAAGGCTTGTAACGGGGCTGAGTGTTAAGGTATGATCACTTTGGGTTACTGACTTCTACCTTCATGGAGTATGGCGTGAAATATTATTTTTCTCCTTCTCTTTCACCCTTCTACAATGTTCACAATTTACCCACTCACTTCTTAAAGCATGACTCATTGGATACCCCATTTCTTTTGCTCCTTTCACAAGCTTTATTTCACAAACACTTCTCTTATTCAGTCTTTTTCGTTTCTTTTTCTTCACTCTTTTTTTATGGAGAGGTTCCATCTTTTTCATCATGATCCTTCAAAGGTGGATTCTTCACATTCCATGGTTTTTGTTCTTTTTCACCTCCCCTCGACTTAGGCTTTTGGACTAATTTTGCTATTCAAACAAACCAATACTTCAGGAAGGTTATATGTGATGGGATAAATAGGCGCAAGTTGTTGAAGTTTCTTCCAAATAAAAGGGTAGGCTCTAAAGGTGCCAAGCGGGGAGAAAGTATTGCCTCAGTTCGTATCATGTCAACATCAAATACTGGAGATGTATCTATCAGTGCAACTCTACTCATATCGGTCTCATCCTGCAGGTACTCAGCCTCTATCCTTCGGATGTCTTTAGAGGAAGTGGGAGTCACATCCACATTCATCCTCTCAATCATGGGGACACATCCCCATCTTCCCAACTCCGTGATCAGCAGCAAAAAGAGAAGAGAGGTCTAACTCTGCTTAGCCCTCAGGGTCATCCCTTGCTCAATGATCAAACTTATGTTTAGCTTCTCCCAATCAAAGATATAGCCAAGAAATGCAGCGTTCAGGTTCTGGAGGATCGAGTCAGTCTACGATGGCATAATAGTGTTGCTGATTAAACTTAACTAGTATGTAGCAGCCACGTTCAGATCCTTCTTCTCAATAAGAACACTAGCCTCAATCCACTATGGCGTGGTGTCAGAAATCAGTGGTGCTTACCAACCCTTCAAATCATCGAGGGTCTTCTTCTACATTTTGTCTATATAATAGTGCATAAAGTTCAGAGTATACCTGAGTGCCTTATTTATATTCGAGCTGCTGCACTTCACCGTCTTCTCGCCAACCATCACATAGTCAACCGGTTTAAAAGCACTGGCCTTTTTCTTTGCTTTTGGCACCGACTCAGCCTATGCCGAATAAAACTCTCGGATCTAAGAAGGGATGTAAGGGCCTCGGGGTTAAGCAAAAATTTCAAACTTGTGGAACTTCAGCGTGCTCAACACTTCTTAGTACTGCTCTACCACACAATCGGTAGACAACCACTTCCCTTCTCAAATACTTCTCAAATCCTCGACCCATAGTGTGTTGAGTGACCAAGGTGGAGGAACCTAGACTGGAGGTGTGGCCTTTAATACTGCATGAGCTGGGGCTGGAGGAGGAGGCATCGAAGGCACTGAGTTCATAGACTGATCATTCATAGACTTCAAGTGTAGATGCTCTCCCCTAGCATGTAGTAACTGATTGTCTTACGACTCATGGATGGAGGCCAAATAATTATCCTAAAAGTGGCCCTCAATCTTAGAAGTAGTAAGGTGAGTGGCGTAGATACCCTCACTTTCAGAGCTCCCCTCCACTAGTGAGGGTTTTACATAGCCTTTCCCCTAGCCCTTTCCCCCTTTTGAAGGAAGTTTGGAAACTAGGCTCTGGAATATGCAGCCTCCTCATTGATAACTATCCCTCTAGCCTGCTTTCGGGGCGGTTGATTCCTTCTTGCCACTGTAGGTCTAGCCATTTATGCTATCAAAACCATACAAGTTAGATTCAATTTGAAAAAATATTCAATGTTTGAAAATTGCATAGAAAGACTTGCCGAACTGTTCGACAAGTCGCCGAACACCTTTTGCGAGCTATGTCGGGCTCGCCAAAAGTTCCAGAGTAAAATCTTTCAAAAGTAAGCATAGGTTGGCGATGTCCAGGGTCATTCAGTGAATCACCGACACCATTTGGTGGACTAGAAGTAGCTCGCCGAATGTTACAGAAATATTTCAAAAATTTTGGGGCACAAAAAAGTGATCAGAAGGGACTTTCAGTGAGTCGTCGGGTGACTTCAGCAAGCTAATGCATATCTCTGAAAGTTACAGAACTCAATCCTCAATCATGGAGAATTCAAATGCGATTTAGGGGCATTTAGACGAACTGCCGAATCACTAGGCCAGCTTGACCCAGGTCGCTTAATAGTAAAACCTGTAATAATTTCACCTCGACCTTAAAAATCTAACCCGCAACCCATGAAAAAAAAAAAACCTACTATTCCATGCAATTAGGTTTAGACACATACTACCCGTCCCCAAAGGTTACTCAGACTTCCCCAAATTTGGCCAAAATTGGCCAATTGATGTCTTTTGCCCTTAAGAGTGACGTCAACCGCTCTATCATTTTGCAAAATCCAACAATTAACACAACTCTAGGTTACTCAGACTTCATCCGCACTAGACCCACAAGAATTCAACAAAATCCAATCGATATAAAATTCAAAAACATGAGATTTCACACTTTAAGGAAAATTAACATCAATTTAAACTAAATACGGGCACAAATTAATGCCACACAGTCAACAAAACAAGATTATGCACATAGAACAACCACACAATGATCATGCATTTGATTTCACTAGAATGTAAAAGCAGGGTTCGGAAAACTAACCTCATACGCAGAGAACTTGAAAAGACAAGCAAGAAATGAATCCAAAAATCATCCCTAAAGTATTGATCCTAAACAAAAAGTAAGTAAAATAGTAAGAGAGTAATAAAATATGCGGTTGTGAAAGTTGGTAGTCAAAAAGTACAAAAATGAGGGAGATCTTTGAATATAAAACGGTTAGGACTTTTAGACTCTTCAGTTTACACGTCAATCAGCGACCATGACTTACGTCGTCGACCAACTCCGTGATTCACCGAGTGTCACTCTAGCTTGCCAAGTTTTACAGAACCTCAAGCAATCAAGGAGGTCAAATGGCGATCAAAGTCGGGTTCACTGATCAGTTCGGTGATTCTTTAGCTCCCCTAATAACCCATTTTCCCAAACATTCAAATTTTCAACCTGCACATTCAATAACCATTATTCAAACAACAATATTTAAAATTTATAACCTTAGGTTGCCTCTCAAGAAGCGCCTTATTTAACGTCGTGGCATGACATGGATATGCTTTCAAGGTTCATTTTTTTTGGTTTGCCAAGGTATCACTTGGTAGACCCCTTTTTGGCCTTTTGTTCAAATGAGATGAGATTTGAACCATTTGCGTTTCTAGTTGATTGATGGATACATAATGAGAGGTAACAGTCTCATTTAGCGTGGAGACGTCCTCTTTAATTTTTCTAAGCACCCTATCAGACCCTTCCACTTTATTAAGAAAGTGTGCAAGCATATCTTCAGTGCGAAAGTTCTCCGATTAAGCCCTTTGCTCTCATGGCTTTTAACACTCATGGGGAGGAACGTACCTTTCCTTGTCACCATCCCATTCCTTCCAATTAGTCTTATAGTCACGCCATTCCCTGTCACGGTTTTTCCAACCGTCACCATGCTCTCTATTCCAACCTTGATTCCCGCCCGACCTTGCATAGTTCGGACGGAAACCTCTTCCCTGATTTGCAAGAAAACTCACTTCCTCATTATATAAAGCCTCAAAGTGTGCATCCTTGCGGCTTCACCACTAACACCAACAACATTTATGGCTCTTGAACAACTACCCAATATATATTTTGACAAAAGAACAAATTGGGTCATCATTTTTGCCATGTTTCGGTTCCGCTCTTGGTCTTTTTCTAGCTGCTCCTTTTTCATCCTAAAAGTTAAAGGAACACCTGATCCTCTCGAGTGTACAAAACGCAGTTTATCTTAGTCTTGCCATCGAGAATATTAGATGCTATTTCAAAAGGTTGCTGTATAATACCTCCTCGAACAAGTTGATCAGCCACACCTTTGTTCACCGAGTCTAAACTCCGATAGAAGTGTTGTATCAACACATTTTTTGGAAGCCCGTGAGTTGGAAATTTAAGTAACAACTTTTGAAATATCAGCCACGTCTCATGGATTGGATCACCTTCTAAACGTTTAAAGCCCTGTATATTTTCTATCAAGGAAATCATCCTCGAAAGAGGAAAAAACCTTATGTAGAACGCCTCAATAAGTTCATCCCAAGTGGTAATTGAATCCCTCGGTAGATCAGCTAATCATTTGGCCACTTCCCCCATAAAAAAAAAGGAAACAATCGCAGACGAACTGACTCTTGTGCGATGTTTCTGAATAAGAATGGACCACATACGTCCATAAAGTTCTGAATAAGATCGTGGGGATCCTCATGAGCTAGCCCTCTGAATAATCCTTTCATTTGCAAGAGTTGCAACATCGTGCTAGTCACATGGAAGACATTATTTCCCTCGATATGAGGTAACCGTATAGCACCTATGCCACCAAATTGAATTTCTTCATTGACATCATTCAAATTGTCGATGTCATATTTGTGGCCCAGTTGGCTACCGTTATCTCAGTTCACACTCATCTCGTCCTCTTTTCACAAACAACAAACAACAAGCCAAAAACAAGGTAAGTCGATTTTCAACAAACAACACAGAAAGATCAAAATCTAAACTTCAATAATAGAATTCTAAACACCGATCCCCCGCAGCGGCACCATTTTTTATAAATGCTCAACTACACCTCATCTAATACTAAGTGTATGTGATCACAATCTAGTATAAACCCAACGAAGAGTTGGGGTCGATCCTACAGGGAGTGATAAAAGCTGGAATTCAGTTATAAAGTTTTCAATGAGTTCTACACGATTGTAGGAATAGTAATTATTGAAATAATTCAATTAAATATAAGTGTCAGATGGGGGGTTAAGAATTTTCATTTAACAACTAAGAAAAATAGAAGAGTAATCAAATAGATAATAGAGACTTGGGGATGTGATCGATTAAAGGCAAATTTCGCTATATTGATAATCGTAATTTACTAACAATTTCTTAATCATAGTGAGTAGGGTAGACCATATATGCAATAGCTTTCTCTCGAATCACTATTACGATTCAAGCGAGTTTTTTCGAACCTTGACAAACATAACATTATAAACAACCCAATACCTTAATTTAGCTACTCTCTTGAGCTAGATAGGCAGGACCGAGTTAAGATTTACTCTCTCGAGCTGAACCCAAAACAATCTAATCACTGCAATTATCAATCGATAGCCTTAGTTCTAAAACCTCTTTCTCAAGCAATCCCAGAACATTAAATTAGAACTGCATTTGCAACTACAATTCATGGGTTAATACACAACTATCAATAACACCCATTTCAAAGTAGCATTTAAATTAGTAAACTACAATACACATAAGCTAGTTATAACAAATAATCACATGATCACACCTCCAAGAATGGGGGTTTTAGCCACACATAATAAAAGGGATGAAAGCAATAGCAATACGTTATCTATAATCTGGGTATTGCAATCCATATATTTACAATGATAAAAAAATGCTCAATATTGAAAACATAACTAAAATCTATTAGAAAACTTCTAAAACTAATTAAAATAATGTTCCAGACCAAAGTTCAAAGTTCAACAATGAGAAAAATTACATAGAAAAAATGACTGGATTCTTTTCTTCCCTTTTTAAATTCAATATATACCTTCTCAAGTTTTGACCTTTAGGACCACTAGGTGAGGTTAGTCGAGCATCGCCGACCACGTCGGCAATGCGCCAATGGCTCCATTTCCATCGCTAGTCATCCTTAGCTCATTAACCTCAGGGTTCTATGAATTTAGGCGATTAGGATCAAGGTCTCCGATCCATTCAGCGGTTCGCCAACTGTCCATGTTCATCACCAAGTCGACTCTTCCATAAGGTTGGCACTCTGGAACTTTTGGCGAGCTTAAGAGCTACTCAGCGGTTCACCGAGTGGCCTTGGCAATCTCGAACAATGCCTTTCTTCATCTTCTTCAACTTTTTCTCTCCTGTTTTCTCGTTGATATTCTTGCCTTGCTCTTTCGCCTTCATTGTTGCAAATTAACCCTTTAACATCAGTTTAGAGCATAAATTAGGCACTGAGGACAATAGAATTATGAAAACAAAGTCCTCAATGAGTCAAAATCTGAAATTCATCAAGTAACCATGATAGAGGTTGATTAGCTGGGTTTTAGGGTATTTTTAGGAGTACAAATGCCAAATATGCATTATTAATTAGTTCTTTTTAATGAATCATGGTAGAGAAGGACCTAAACCCAATAGAAATTTGTTTTGGTTCGATAGAGGACCTTAGAAATCACACAACTTTAGGAAGTAGACTAGGTCACAAAATTTCTAGCTAAAGGAGTAGGGAAGCAACTTGTAACACCCCAAAAATTCTACTCTTAGGATTCAAATTGGTTGTCGTAAATATATGAACTTGGGTTGGGTGATATACTACTTGTTCATATATGTTAAGGTTTATTCCTCAGTATCAGAAGTGCTTTGGATGTGAGTTGTGCTCATAATGAACCTTTAGAACAAAGTCAAGTTGAGAGGTTCTCTAATGATTAAGTTTTTCTTGTAAGTTCTTTCAAGGATACACTTCCATAAATTATAGTGCTATACTCCTAACTTATGAAGTGTTTTGTAGTTTAGACCAACCATATAATAGGTCTTGACATTTACTTTCAACTGGTATTGACCGTTCGTCAATCCAAGTTATGTGTTAAAAGTTATACCCATTTTTATGGCCACTATATAGTCTCCGTGAAATGCAGCGCAAAGTGGACGTCTGCCACACGAACTGAGCTTCAGGTGCTCGAGGGCGCACATTACTTCAGAATTATTTTAGTTTTCACTTCTTTTCACATTTTAGAGGGGTGTTTATGCCTTTTCCTCATCCAAAAAACCCAACCCATGACTATTAATTTTTTTGAAAAGCCAAAGCCTATCAATTATGATTATTTCAACCCTCTCATTCTAAAAAAATAGTCTATGCTCAAGATCATCAAGAAACACCAACGCTAGGTTTTATCCTCCAACGTGTTTCTTCAGAATCCATCATGAAGGTATGTTCGTCCTCATGCCCTACATCTCAATCTAGTGTATAAAATCTAATCCAGGGTTATACCCTTAGTTTTGAAAAGACTTGAATGAGTTATGTTATTGATTCTATGTTCTAAATCTTTGATCATGAGTTGTTATATATATTATTATGCATTGAGATCCTTGAGTTGTTGTTCATATCTAATTTTTTGCATTAATCCTATTTTGAGTTATAATTTTTTTAAATCTTTTAAAGAAAACATTATTGTCTAAACCGATTTCCTTAGAAACAAAAGATGATTTTTGAAAAAGTGTTCAAACCAAGATTTGAGCAAGAATATTTTAAAGTGTGTTTTGAGAAGAATTTAAGGGAACACAAGTTGTTCCAAAAACAATAATTTTACATTGAGAAGAGAACTATGATTCATGATTAGTATGACAGTCGATTATGCAATCAATGTGTGAGAAATATGATATCTAGATATGCTCTCAATGTTTATGTAGTATGAGTTCCCGAGTCAGCAATGATGAGATTACAATAAACATTTTTTAAAACTATTTTTCTGAGAAAGTAAAAAAGTGTTTTAGTAAAGTTTAAAGAGAGTTTTTGAGTAAAGTTTAAGGCAACTGAGTAGTCACATATGTATTATTTTGTTACATTGAGAAAAGAGAAACTTTCATTTCTTAATGAGTTTATGAGTTCATAGATATTTCAGAGCAGTTACCTCTTTTCAGAAGATAGTTTGAGCAATTATCTCAAACTAGAGAAAGAATATGTTATATATATATATATATATATTATTTGGAGTAATATTAAACACCGATCTGAGGATGAGTGTTGTTCCCAGTTTCACACACAAGTGTACGTGGCTACGCAAGTAATATAGTTGCTCTAAAAGAGCTAGATTATCTAACCCGAAGGAAGTGTTTGATTTATATTTAAATACTAAGAATGCAAGAATGAAATAATGAAGTTACTTACAATAGTTAAAAATATTGGTTGTCGCATGCTGAAAAAGTGATATGCAAGAGAGATCGAGCTCTTTGTAGTATTTGGTCTATCTACCTCTTCGTCTCCCGAGTCAAAGATTACACAACATATTTATCTCTTTGGTGATCAAGCATTAACTACTAGAACAAGAATACAAAAGTAATTTAAACAATAACCAAAATTAATTCAAAGGAATTGATTGTCAATAGTTACCCGTAGCCGCAGCGCAAGAACAAAGGTCTTTAGCTACTAAGGTCTATGAAATGAAAAAGAAGAAAATAACCCTAAAAAGTATTGAATTTGCCCTACACAATATTTTTTTTTACAAAGTATATCTCCTAATAATTATTCTCATGGGCTATTTATAAATGTACAAAACCCTAAATATAATTCTAAGCATTAAGATTTTATTGAATCTAAATCGATAAATTAATTTGGACTATATTATATTTAAGAAAGTAGTTCAAGTTATGTGGCAGTCAAAGTCAAATTAAATGGGCCACTGAAATCATGACATAAGTCAAAGTTATGTGGCAATCCAAGTCAAATTAAATAAGCCACTAGAGTTATGTCATATGTCAAAGTTATGTGGCAATCCAAGTAAAATTAAATGAGCAACTAAAATTATGCCACGTGTCAAAGTTATGTGGCAATCCAAGTCAAATTGATTAAGCCACTAAAACCATGCCACGTGTCAAAGTTATGTGGAAATCCAAGTAAAATTAAATAATCCACTAGAACAATGCCATATATATATGTGACATGTTCTGACCAATTAAATCAAAGCTTTCATCAGAGGAATGTGATTGGTCGGTTAAAATTGACCAAGCAAATAACACAGGTATACCACTCCCTAAATCTATAAATAAGGGTCCTCATTATTCTTAAAGAGTGGGGGGGGGGGGGGGCAACAAGAAGCAAGAAGAGAGCTCGTGGATCAAAGGCTGCAAATTCTCTACAAGCTGCAAGCTCAAGCAATCAAGTTCAAAGTTCAAATTCAAGATCAAGAAAGAAGGGAAATATCAAGATTTAAGATCAAGTTACTTGTTCTTAGTTATTATTCGTCATAACCATACAAGAGTTCGTGACAAATAATTCAAATCCAAGTTCATAAACTAAAGATTCAAGATCAAGCTATTCAAGCCCTTGACTCTAAATCAAATTCAAGTCCAACATATTTCAATTATTTTGAAGAATTAGAGGATTTTCATAGATATTTTAACATGCACTACATTTTGAAATAAAATATTACACTTTGTTACTCTAATTTTTCTGTCATGATTATTTATTTTTCACAGCTCGAAAATTTGTTGTTTACAAATTTTGGCATGCCCTGTGGGACATCTCTACCTCTCATCTCTTTACATTGATCATCAAATTTCAAGAACATTAATATGGCATCTAAGAAGTTCAATTCCAAATTTATTGTCGCTATGATTGTCGATTCCAAGTTTGCCTTGGCGGTAGAGTATATAATGGATGCTACTATGGAAAGTTTAGGACCCATCACTAGGAACAAAGAAAACTTGCTAGGACAACAAACACTTCAAGTGTCATCCGTATCAGTTGCTATATACCTCGAAAATCCCCCATGGTGCAAGAAAAAAAAGAATCATCTACAGAGCAAACACATGTTAATAATGAATTGCAAGTATCAGCTAAAGGGTGAATTTGTATTCATCAACTGAAAGACTTCATAATTCGATGCTTTGCAGATGCTTGCAGGTTATCAACCTCCAAAATTTCAACAATTTGATGGCAAGGGAAATTCAAAGCAACACATTGCACATTTTGTGGAAACTTTAAATAATGCTGGAACTTATGGAGATTATCTAGTTAAACAGTTTGTGCGCTCCTTGCAAGGAAATTCCTTCGAATGGTATATGGATCTCGAAGCTGGTTCCATTGATGATTGGGAACAACATGAACATGAATTTCTCAATCATTTCTATAGCACGAGGTGCACTTTGAGCATGATTCAACTCACAAATACACGTAAATGGAAGGATGAACATTTCATTGAGTTCATCAATCAATGGAGGAATACAAGCCTCAATTGCAAGTAGGCTTAGTGAAACCTCTGGAATAGAAATGTGCATTCAAGGAATTCATTGGGGACTTCGTTACATCTTACAGGGTATCAATCCCAAGTCATTTGAGGAACTATCCACACGTGCTCATGATATAGAGTTGAGCATGTCCTCAAGCGGAATTGAAGGACCACATATTTATGAGCTTCATAGAGGAAAAGACAAACTGGAGGTGAAGAAAAGGGGAAAGTTGGCACCCAAGTCTGAAAACAAAGAATCAATCAATGTTAATGCCGCACCTTTGAAATTCGCCGCAAAGCTAAGCAACAATGAAATTGTAAAGAGCACAACTTTTCAAAACAACACCGACCGAAACTTATCTTTGAAGGAAATGCAAAAGGAGTATCCAATCATGGACTCAGATGTTTCAGCAATTTTTGAAGAGCTTCTAGCGTTGAAACTCTTTGAATTACCTTAAATGAAGAACCTAGATGAAGCTAGAAGGATTAATGATCAAAATTGCTGCAAATATAATTGTTTGATGGGTCAAACTATTGAAAACTGCTTCATCTTGAAGGAAAAGATCATGGACTTAGCTCGTGAAGGAAAGATATAGCTTGAATACTAGAAGGAAATTTCAAATGATGTTTCTATCCCTTTTGGCTAACATGATCCCACAATTCTTTGGAACGTTGTCGAAATACATAACTAGGATTATGTCCTAGCCACATCATCACCAATGGCGATTAAATTTGGTGACTTTGAACCAATCGATGAAAGAATATAATTGTTTTTTCCATTAATGGAAGAGGCAATAGTGAGAGGAAATTTGTTAGCAGGAAATCAATCTGATTATGTTGATAATGAAGGATGGGTTTTGGTGACACGACGAAGACGCTGCAAAGAAAACTCACGAAGAGAGCCAAGTGAGGAAGCGACAAGAGGAAAGATGAAGAAACTACTAAAAACTCAAAGAGTGAAGAAGAATGTGAAGAAATCTAGAGTTGTGGATAATCACTATCAAAAACAATGTTCTCCGGTGATATTGGAGGAATCCTTGCCAAGCTGATTCCCAACGAAGATTTCTCACTGTGACACCAAGGCATCATGTTGTAACATTGACAAAGAAGAAATAATAGGGGAAGAATCGTCACCAAGTTTACTTCCATCTCATGAAAATCCCATCAAGTCTCTCTTAGAAGAAGTGAATACTTGTGATACAAAGTTCACATTCACTAACGATGATCTTTTGTTGGGTGAAACATCACATAATCATCCTTTATATATGGTGGTTTTGTGCGTGGGCCTAAAGTAAATAGGATTATGGTGGATTATGGTTTTCGGGTCAATATTCTTCCTATTCGGACTTTGAAAGAACATGGAATCCCGATGAATTAACTATCTGATAATCGTCTAATGATTCAAGAGATCAACAAAGGGGGAAAAAGAGCAATTGGTGCTTTCAAAATAGATATAAAAATGGAAGTTATGTGTTCGAGTGCATGGATGCACTTTATTAACTCAAAGACCTCCTATAATATCTTGTTAGGAAGTCCATGGATCCAAGAGAATAAAGTGGTGCCATCTACATACCATCAGTGTTTTAAATACTTTGACGACGGGATTCATAAGAATGTAGTCGCTGATGTAATCCTTTCACCGAGACAGAAGCGCACTTTGCAGATGCAAAGTTCTACTTAAAGAGTCATGTCTCAAAGGAAGCCAAAGTTGATAACTTGATACCAATCAGAAAGGTTGATATCACAAATAGGTTTGATGTAGCAGCTGAAAAGGTAGGGGTTATGATGGATAAAGATCAACAACTTTCGAATACGAGTAGAGTACCCAATACAAGCGAGACATCTGCAAGAAAGAGTGTCTCTTATTCTTCAGTATGTCCCAAAGGCAAATAAGGTCAAAGTCCAACCTTCTGAGTTGTAGAGTAAAGGATTGACATTTCCTATCAATAAAATTGATGCAATCAAATCACCTTTAAAAGTGAAGAGGATTTGTCAAACCATCAAGCCATGATTCATATGAAGCACTTCCTCAAAAGAGTACAATTGAAGGTTTTGACCCAAATGTTTATAAATTATTGGTGAAAGTAGGATATAATCCTGATGAAATGTCTAAATTAGGTAAGCTCCTGCATAAAGTTGTTGAAAAGGCAAATCATGGCCTAAATCCTACACAAAGGATGTTGATAGAAAGAGGGTACATTGTCAAACAATAATGTGAAGTATTGGGTTACAAACAACCATCACCAGTCTAAATCTCTATTATAATGATGAGCATTAACTACATTACTATGATAGAAGAATCAGTGATCTCTAACGAAAGGTCTTCTGCGTTTGATCAACTTACTGTCCCAAATTCTAATGTTTCTGTATTTGTTCGGCTTGCCAAGTCAACTCAAGAAATTTAAGTGTTTGATCGTATGGGACCAATTAAGAAGAAATACTAATGCCAAGAAGATTGTATAAGAATGGAAGGACACGATCATTCTCAAGAGCATGGTCCACCCAAGAATTGTGCCAGTTTGATTCCTTCCAGAATAAGGTGGAAAGAAAAACTTGTGATTTTATGTGATGAGGTCCTAGGAGAAAGAACGCATACCATAGTTCAAACTAAGGAACAGGATGAAAATGAAGAAAGTGTAGGATCATCACATCACATCACAATTTTTGACAAAGAAAGTGCTTTACCTCATGTAGAGATTCAGGACATATTTGTTGATGTTCATACATGTCATCACATATCCTTCAATGATGGTGATCCTCAAGAAGATGAGGATGCAAAAGATGAACCCCCTGAACTCGAGGAAGGGATAAAGAATATTGTTGATACCGTAAAAGAAGTTAACCTTGGGGTTGATAACGATATGAGGCCCACATATATGTAAGTGACTCATTGAATGACGATGAAGAAAGGAAATAAGTTGAGTTTCTTATGGAGTTTCGATTTATATTTGCTTGGAGCTACAAAGATATGCCTGGATTAGATCCTAGAGTTGTAGTTCATCGTCTTGCTGTGAAATGGGGTGTTCGACCTATTAAGCAAGTTCAACGTTGATTTAGACCTGAACCAGTTCCTTTGATCTAAACGGAAGTCAACAAGCTCATTGAAGCACGTTTCATTTGTGAAGTCAAATATCCTACATGGATTTCAAGCATTGTTCATGTAAGCTAAGAAAGAAGAATGGCCAGTTTGTGTTGACTTTAGGGATTTTAATAATGCATTCCCTAAGGATGAATTTCCTCTTCCATTCCCAGATCTTATGATTGATGCCACGACTAGATATGAGACAATGTGTTTTATGGATGGTTCATCTGGATACAATCAAATTTGTATTGCACCAAACAATGAAGAACTTACTGCATTTCGTACTCCTAAAGGAATATATTGCTACAATGTAATGTCATTCGGTTTAAAAAATGTTGGAGGTAGTTATCAACGAGCCATGCAGATTATTATTGATGACATGCTTCATAAAAATGTTGAGTGTTAAATTGATGACTTAGTAGTTAAATCAAGAAAAAAGGATGACCATTTCAAAGATTTGAGAATGGTGTTTGAACGACTTCGAATATACCATCTCAAAATGAACCCTTTAAAACGTGCCTTTGGGGTTACTTCAGGGAAGTTTCTTGGTTTAATTGTTCGACATCGAGGGATCGAAATTGACCAAGACAAAATAGATGTTATTTTGAAGATGCCCGCGCCTAAAAATATTCATGAGTTGAAAAGCTTGCAGGGAAAATTGGCATACCTTAGAAGGTTTATCTCTAATCAAGATGCCAACCATTCAGTCATCTTATGGAAAAGGAAATTCCTATTGAATAGGACAAGTGTTGTACCACTACTTTCGAGAGCATAGAATCTTATTTGATGAAGCCTCCAGTACTTGTGTAGCTCCTATACGTGGAAAACCATTGATATTGCTGCATAAGAAAGGTCAGTACGAGCACTTCTAGCACAAGAAAACAATGAAGGGAAAGAAAATGCCCTTTATTACTTGAGTAGGATGATAACACAAAAGGAGATCAAGTATTCACTTATTGAGAGCTTATGTCTGGCCCTCGTATTCTCAATTCAGAAGATGAAACATTACTTCCAAGCTCATGTGGTATGACTTGTATCTAAAGCAAATCCTATCAAGTTCGTCATGTCCAAACCTGTCTTGAGTGATCGGCTAGCAAGGTGTTACCTCCAATTTCAAAAATTTGAAATCATATATATCTTTCAAAAGGCAATAAAAGGATAAGTGCTACTAGATTTCTTAACCAATCATCCAATTCCAAACGATTGGGAGTTATTTTATGAGTTACATGTTAATTGAAATCCAACAACCTTGGAAGATGTATTTTGATGGAGTTGCGCATCATGAAGGAGCCGGTACTGGATATGTTTGTCACTTCATTTGGGGAAGTCCTTCCATATTCCTTCACTCTTACACAACACTGCTTCAATAATGTCGTTGAATATCAAGCACTCTTACTTGGGCTTGAAATGGCTGCTGATATGAAACAATTGTAGCTGCAAATTTATGGTGATTCAAAGTTAGTGATTAATCAAGTATTAGGTCATTATGTAGTGAAGAAGCCTGAGTTACTTTCATAACGCAATTATGCTCAATAGATGATAGGTTGGTTTGGGAAGGTTACTATTCAACATATCCTTAGAAAGGAAAATAAGAAGGTTGATATGCTGGTAGCTTTAGCTTCTGCATTAGCATCACCCGATCAAATGCAATTTGTTGTTTTCTAAAAATGGATAGCTCTACCACTAGATAACATGTAGTAGAATTTGGACAAGACATTACTACTTTCGAGGCTGAGATTGACGACTAACGACAACCAATAATTGATTACTTGTGTTATGTAATATTGCCAGAAAATCTTAGAAGGAGGACAAAAATTCGACAAAGATCCCCTCGTTTTCTTTATTATAAAGATACACTCTACATGCAATCATTTGATGGGGCAATCTTATGTTGTTTGTGGGCAGATGAATCTATTCAAGCCATGCAAGAAGCACATTCTGGAGTATGCGGAGCTAATCAATCTGGGCCAAAACTTCAATTTCATATAAAATGGATGGGATATTATTGGCAACCTATGGTAAAATATTGCTTGAATTACGTACAAAGGTGTCAAGCATGACAATTTTACAAATCAACCCCCTTAAGTACTAAACCCAATTGTTATTTCCTGGCCATTCGAAGCTTGGGGTTTGGATATTGTTGGACCATTGCCTAAATCCTCTGGTGGTCATTTGTACATCCTTGCAGCAACCACTTATTTTTCTAAATGGGCAGAAGTTGTTTCTCTTAAAGAAGTGAAGCAAGGTAATGTTGCTAACTTCATTCGGGTCAATATTATCTATCGTTTTGGCATTCCTCGATATATATTGACAAACAATGGAAAGCCATTTGATAACAAGTTGATGACAAAGATATGTGATCTTTTTGGCTTCAAGCACCGCAATTCTTAAATGTGTTATGCTGCTGCTAATGGACTCACTGAAGCATTTAACAAGACACTTTGCAACTTGTTGAAGAAGGTTGTCTCCAAATCTAAGAGAGATTGGCATGAAAGAATGGAAGAAGCTCTTTGGGTATATACGACCACATATCGTACACCAACACACGCGACTCCTTATTCTCTTATTTATGGAGTGGAAGCAGTCCTTCCACTAGAGCGTCAAATTCGGTCATTGTGCCTTGCCATTCAAGAAGGACTCACTTATGAATACAAATGCTCGGTTACACCTTGAAGAATTGGAGTCCCTTGATTAAAAGGGACTAGAGTCTCAACAAAGTTTAGAATGCTATCAAGCTCGTCTAGCTCGATCTTTTAATAAAAAGGTTCATTTTAGATGCTTTCAAGTTGGTGACCAGGTTCTTGTTGCCAAGTATTACCTCTCGTCGATCTGGAAGCAAGTTCTCCGCTAAATGGGATGGTCCATGCGTTATACAAGAAGTATATTCAAGTGGCACTACAAATTGGTTGACTCAGAAGGATTGTGTGTTGGCCCCATTAATGGGAAGTTCATGAAAAGATACTATCCCTAAAGGAAAGAAGCATGGTCCTTAAGGTACGAGCCTAAATTGCATGTCACTCCTGGCCCGCAAGAGTATAAACTTTGTACGGCACAAAAACTAAAAATTCACTCACCTCCTCAGAACTACATTTTGACTTGATCCTCTTTACTGAGGTACATAGGCGCTTAGAGTTATATTCTATGTTCACTCACATGAGTGTAAAAAAATACATGTCTACACTTTATCCTCTTCATCTAGATACATAGGCGCCTACAGTTACACTCTAAATTCAATCTCATAAATTCAAAAAGAAAGGGAGAACCAAACCATTATTTGCACATAGCAATATTACTTTTAAATGTCATAGATTATCATTCGAGTCGACGCAATGAAATATCTGTAAAAATTCATAATGCAAGCCATGATTTTTGGATATGTTATATTACTAACAGTCATCTTGTCAGTGGAATAAAATATCACATCATTTCGACCTTTCTACGCTGAGATATGATTTTTTTAACAAGGTCATGAGAATCTGAAACGGTTAGCATTTCAGCATGTAAGGTCAATTTCGGAGATTTATCTAGGAAAATTTTGAGATATTGGAGATTCAAAGTTTGGATATGTTTTAGATTATGAGTTTTAGTTTAGATAAATCAAGTTTGTCATGACTCTGATGTTCTCACATCACAATATATCTTTTGTACTATTAAGACAAAAAGCTGATAAACAATGATTTTTGAAGCTTAAATACAAAAGAAATATTAAATGTGCGATGTTATGGCAATCAAAATGTGTTATTTGCTATTGATATTGAGAACATCAACTAACCAATCAAAATGCTTCAGAGGAAAACGAAAGAGAACAGAAACCTAAAAGAAAACATTAAAATAAGCTACTTTAAACATAGCTTATAATTAGCTAAATCTTGAAGAGCGACCTCTAAGACCCTCTTCTTCTCTTCTGCATCATCTGAGGCTTTTGTAGTCACTAAAGAAACATCAGCGCATTAATTGAACTCATGTTTAGCTACCAAGACTTTAGACTCGACATCTTCAATTTCTTTCGTGACGACATCTCGGAGAGCTTTAACTCCTTCACCTTTTTCTTCGCTTACTTAAGGGATTGACAAGCAACCAATAATTCTTCATATTCCACATTCTTTTCATGCAATATAAGATCAAGGTGTTCCTTGGCTTTAAAATATGACTCGGCCTTTTCACCAAGACACGATCGCGCTTGGTCATAAGAAAAAGCGAGTTTAAAGAAAAACTCCAATAAAGCCTTCAAAGGGGAAATATCCACACCCATGGAATCTACATCTTCAAGAATTAGTTGAATCTCATCCTTAAGAGAAGTAGCACAATCTGCATTATGATCAACAAGTTTAGAACGGATCCTAGTCAAAGCTCATTTGACAAAATCCTTTCGAAGTTTCGACACTACCTTTCTTCCATCAAAAACAGACTTGGATGTTGCTTGGTTTTTGGGGGAATTGTGTTCGACATTTTCTATAGTTCTTTCACGAGAAATATAAGTAACCTCTTGTCCTGTTAGAGGGATCGAAAAGGATTTCCTTGAATCCGGTCCCTCTACAGACTCAGCACTATCTTGAGGCTTAGTTTCCAACATGTTGACATTTCTTGGTAAAAATAAGGAAAAAAAAGGGATAATAGTTAGTGAAGTCAATTGAGACCATGCTATAAAAAAGTTTAAATTATTACCTGTTTAATAGTTGTCAAAATCCTTGAAGAACTAACATTGTTATCAGTAATATCCACCACATGTAAATCAGTATCTTTCGGCATGTCCAGAGGTGGTGTCACTCTCTTCGAACAACAATCACCACGGATTCTACTACTCTCGTCTTGAGATAGCCGCTTGTGAGAAGTTTGATGTGTTTGAGTTTAAAACTTTCCCTTTTGGACTTTTTCATTGGGAGGTCCCTTGATCTTGTCTAGAAAACATACTCTATACTTTAAAACAGGACATTAGTTCACAATTAAGACCTATTTAACATTCTTTTGAAGAGTGTCAGAAGTCGAACCAGTAGCATTCACCAAAAACTGCATATGATTTTCAAGAAAGGTCCCGTGCACCTTTTCCCACCAGGACTTATAATTAAGGGAAAATAATTTCTTCATGTTGGATCCACTAGGAGGAAATGTTGCTTTTTCCCTAGATTTACTCAACACAAAAATTAGTGCAAGCCTTAATCCATCTTCGAAATAAGCTTCACGAAAATCTTAATCCAATCGACCAGGAGCATCTTTAAAAAAGCCAAATTGAGGACTTAATCTATGAGGACTATATGGCCAAATGATAAATGCATTTCCATCACTTAAAGTAAGATAGTTTGAGCCAACACTCATAAAGAAATTTGATTGATACTCGTTTTCAGTTCCATCGTCACAATAGTGGTGTGCATGAGGCCTATGAACAAATGTTGTATCCTAAGAAATGGTTCCTCCTCCATGTATACACTTTTTTGCATCCTCTTTTCCAAAATACCTTACAGATCCTTCACCCGAAAAGGTAGTCTACCAGTAAATGTATACTGGGTCTTAAAGTAAAAGGCCAACCAATTATACACATAATTGATTGTGAAATAAGTATGGACAAGATCAAGTCGCGAGCATCTCGAAATTATGTTTACACATTTGTAAATGCTGGCTAAACTTTGAATCACAATGCTAACTCTTCGACCACATGCTAAATGACAGGAATTTTTTAAGACACCCGGACGAATAAAGCCACCTTTCTTAGTAGGGATAACAAATATACATAACCAACAAGACAAAAATGTTGTCAAGTATGTTTCGTCTATCTTATAACTCTGAACTTGTAACTTATGGAACAAGCCTTTTTCATCAGAAAAGCACTTAAGAGACTCATCAAGTACCCCAGTTGGATTGTGAGATGATCTAAGATGGGCAGAATTCTTTTCCTTTTTCGGCTGGGGTAGTCCGTACTTTGTATCTTTCTTACACCAAAATTCTACCCATTTTTCCATAGAAACATTCGGATTATCATTATTTTTTGTTTGTAGCTGATGAAAGGCGTCAATAAATGCTCACAAGATTGAGGGAGGAACCTTTTTCAATTTTCAAATGTGCTTGTAAGTTCTTCAACATTCGGCATAACCTCTTCATATAGGCAAGTTGATATGGGTAGACCACCAATCACATGTAAGTCCCAAAGTGATATGGATAGTTCTCCGACTGAAGTGAGCAATGTGTTTGTAACAGGACACCAAGCTTCACAAAAGGCGTGCATGATGTTAGTGTTATGATCATAAGTAATAAGTGAACCATACACACCATTATATATTTTTGCGTCCTTCAAAGTCTGGCGTCTCCTACTAAGTATATCTTCAGCCCACTCCCAATACCATGGAATGTAGTGAAACTCTACATCAAAAGTGAAAGAATCATTCCATCGAGTCTCTGCATTTATGAATCGCAGCCCCAAACATGGTATAGAACTTGAAATATTTTTGGTACGATGATTAGGAGAGCAAACTAACCATATCTTGGGAGGACGACTATTATATTCTAAAGTCCAATCATCTAGATCAGGAAGTTTCCCTAGAGAAGGCCACATAGAGGCATACAGACCACCTAATAGCTTCTCTACAAGAAATTTGGTCTCCACTTTACTTATTGTAACACCCTGCTACTAGAAAGATTTAGAAGTAGAAAGAAACCCTATTTGGAAATAATCAAATTTGGAAGGTTTGAAAAGGTTAAGTTAAGTATGAGTTTTGTGTCAACTTTAAACAACCATAACTCCTAGCTCAGAACGAGTTAGGTGTGCTACAAGATACCATAGGAAATATCTTTGAATTATCTTTCTAACACCACCGAGTTTTCACGATTTTGAGTTCGTATAAGGGAGATATGGTTATTTGAGGTTGAGCTGTCCGAATAATGAAAGTTTACCGGATTTTAAAGGGGTATTTTTGTCTTTTAATTACCCCATTAATTTATTTTGTTTGTAGGAATTTATTTGGCGTCTAAACTGAGTTACTTCAGTTTACGCACTCAAAGATTTCACACTAGGGTTTTTAGAGGAAGAACTCAAGTGGAGAAAAGAGGAGAAAAGTCAAGAGTTATTGGAGATTTCTTGAGAAATCGAAGTCGTTTCGCCAAGAGTTGATCCGTTAAGCTTTGTGAGACTTTCATAGCATTGCGTTCGTTCATCCATGTGCCAATCATGTTTAGTTCAGCGAAATTCGTTCTAGAAAGTTGACAGTTGATGATTTTGAATTGTGTTCTTGAATATTGACTTTTGTTCGTTGAGTTAAGTTGGGATTGTTGGGTTGTTGATGGAATCGTGTCGATAGAATAACAAAATCAGCCCACTTTTTGACGGTAAATACTACCCATTCAGTAGAGGACTATCCCAAGTTGTATCTTCAAAAGGTAGTTAGACTTTATGGGGTTCATGTTTTGATTATTTCATATAGAGGTGCGAAATTTACTGCACAATTTTGAAATTCATTCCAAAAAGGCTTGTGCTCAAAGGTGAACTGAAGTACTGCTTTTCATCCTCAGATATATGGTCAAGAAGAGCGCACTATTCAGACACTAGAAGATATGTTTAGGGCATATGTGATTGATTTCAAGGGTAATTGGGATGATCACCTACCTCTCATTGAGTTTGCTTATAACAATAATTACCACTCTAGCATTCAGATGGCTCCTTATGAAGCTCTTTATGAGAGAAGGTGCAGATCTCCAATTAGATGGTTTAAGGTTGGTGAAGCTGGGTTGATAGGACAAGACTTAATTCATCAAGCTATGGAGAAAGTGAAGGTTATTCAAGAGAGGTTGAAAATAGCACAAAGTCGTCATAAATCCTACAAAGATGTTAGGAGAAGGGACTTAGAGTTTTAAGTAGATGATTTGGTTTACTTGAAAGTTTCACCCATGAAGGGTGTTCTGAGATTTGGTAAGAAGGGGAAATTTAGTCCCCAGTATATTGGTCCTTTCAAAATATCCAAGAGGATCTACCACAAGAGTTAGCAGTGGTCTATCCGGTATTTTACATTTCTATGTTGAAGAAATGAATGGGAGATCTTTCACTTGTCATACATACTGAAGATATTGTTATCAAGGATAGCGTATCATATGAGGAGATTCCTATTCAGATACTAGTCCGCCAGGTTCGCAAGTTGAGGACCAAGGAAGTAGCATCAGTCAATGTTCTTTAGAGAAATTAGTTTATTGAGGAAGCTATTTGGGAAGCTGGGGAAGATATGAAGATGAGATACCCACATCTCTTCAAATACGGAGAAGTTACAAATTAAGGTACTAATCATTTTCTTGGCATTTATTTTAAATTGACATGTTGTATTTACATTTTGATTGTTGGGTGTTTGATCTAGATGTTAGATGTTACGCCCTTAGCCTACTAAGATTGATCTCATTTGAGGACGAATGTTCCCAAGGGGGAGATATTATAACACCCTGCTACTAGAAAGACCTAGAAGTAGAAAGAAACAGTTTTCTCAAATAATCAAATTTGGAAGGTTTGACAAGGTTAAGTTAAGTATGAGTTTTGGGTCAACTTCAAATGAGCATAACTCGTAGATCAGGATGAGTTAGGTGTGCTTACAAGATATCGTAGGAAAGGCCTTTGAATTATCTTTCAAACGCTATCGAGTTTGCGTGATTTCCACTTTGTATGAGAGAGATATGTCCATTTGAAAATAGGATGTCTGAATATGGAAAGTTTACCGGATTTTAAAGGGGTATTTTGGTCTTTTCATTACCCAATTAATTTATTTCGTTTTTAGGAATTTATTTGTAGTCTAAACTGAGTTAGTTCAGTTTACGCACTGAAAGATTTCACGATAGGGTTTTTAGAGAAAGAACTCAAGAAGAGAAAAATCACGAGTTCTTGGAGATTTCTTACGGAATCGAAGTTGTTTCGCCAAGGGTTAATCCCTAAAGAGGTATGTGAGTCTTTCATAGTGTTGGGTTCGTTCATCCACGCGTCAATCATGTTTAGTTCAGCGAAATTCATTCTAGAAAGTTGAAAGTTGATGATGTTTAATTGTGTTCTTGAATATTGACTTTCGTTCTTGAGTTAAGTTGGGATTGTTGAGTTCTTGATGGAATCACGTTGACTTTAGAGTTGTGTTCAATTAGATTATTATGTACATATGTTGGGTATCTGAATCTAAAGAGGAATTGAGAAAATAATCAAATTTAGGAGAATTGTGGGTAGAAATTGAAGAAGGAACAAGTGGGGCAAATCTGGGTACTGGGTGCTTCTCGCAGACCTGTTCCTCGGGATTGGAAAACTTTTCTCCATGTCTTGGAGAGGTAACAGACCCTTCCGCCTCAAAATATATTTCGCGATTAAATATTAAAATGCATCTCCGCATCACGGACTTGCTTCCAGACAGTGATTTATTGATAGTTTCTCATGTTTAACTATCTAAAAACACTTCTAAACATCATGAGATCTTTCCTATCACAAATAACAATCCTTGAATCCATAAATTTAAATTCAAGGATACATAAGAGCCAAGTCAAAAGAAGTACATATAATATTCTGAAAGTCTTTTACAAAGGTTTTAACTTTGGTTTAAGACCTAAGTTTTGAGTTGAGTAAGAGTAAAGATTGAAGTTTATTTCTTCAAAAGAGTATATTGGGACTATGTATTCCCAAAGGGTAAAGTGTTTTCACATTTAAACAAGAAAGAAAATTGAGATTTCCAAAAGAGCCTTTAAGCTAGTTTTCAGTAAAGAGTAAATGTTTCCACAATTAAGCAAGAGAGGAAACATTGATTTCCAAGAGAGCCATTGGGCTAGTTTTTTAGTAATTATCTCAAACCAGAGAGTTATTATTTTAAACATATCAGCTAGTATATTTTGGGAGTAGTATTGAGCACTGATATAGGGGAGAGTTCAAACAACTCCCAGCAGCCATAAACCATGTAGCCATCATGGGTAGAAAAGGGTCATACGTTTTAGATGATTCCTTAGTGCTTTTTAGCATAGACTAGTGGATCTACTTAGTAGTCATGTTTTATACCCTCGGCAAGGTATAGGACGGCCCCGGCAGCTTGAGGCAAAACGTTGTATAATCACAATAGCTCTTAAGTCATGGTTGTCGGTTAGAGAAACTCCCACAGAAGTATTTTGTATTATTATATACACAGAAATACTTGTATTTTTATATCCATCCAGAGTTTATATTGTATCTTTGCATGCACAAAGAGTTACTATTGTATTTCTAAATACACAGAGTTGTCATCTATTTTTTAAATTCTTTTCTTTATATTGCATTTATATTTCTGCTTTATATTGAAATGAGTTTAGTTCAGTTCAGTTCAGTTGAGACCAGGTTTGTTCTTTTAGTTCCCTTTTCAAGCTCATGTCTTGTATTCTCCTCGCATGCTCATACATTCAATGTACTGATGTCATTTGGCCTGCATCATTTTATGATGCATATAGAGGGACCAGGATCAGCATCCAGCGCATCGTTAATTCTAGTTGAGCTTTAGAGTTGTTGGTAAGCCTCATTACTTCTGGAGGACCCCTTTTTCAATACTTTATCATTTTAGTTCATTAGGATGTCGTGGGTTTTGTCCCAACATTCATCACCGTTGTTAGAGGCTTCATAGACAGTTAGTTGATGTTAGTTCTTTAGTCTTTCCATCCCTATTTTGATGTTTGAGACTTGAGTGCCATTTTGGCCAATGAATGTTCCTTTATATATTCTAAGTTATTTATTGAGATTTCAGTTTACTTTTAAAGTATTTTTATCATGAGTAAGTCTTCCGCTGAGTAGTAAGTAAAGCTAATGGTTTGCTTGGGGCCAACAATGATTCTCGAGTGTCAGTCCCGCCCAGGGTGTAGGCTCGGGGTATGACACTGCTATTATGATATGATATTTCAAGATATCGTGTATTGGAAGAAGATGACGTCAAATATTTGAAGTGAATCATGATTTGAACTGCACAAAAAAGGGGGACAAACATTTTATTAGCACTTAAGTTAGTAATTCAATAATCAAGGTGATAAATCTAGACAATGTGTAACTATTTCTTTAAGCACAAATCATGCATGTCTAGATAATGTAAAGTCTTTTTTTGCTCATACAAAGTCTTAGCGTCAAAGTATGTAAAGTCTTTGGTTCAAGATGATGTGATGCTTTCAACTTAAATCATATAATATTTGCCTTAGACGGTGTAGTGTCTTTGGCTCAGACAACTTGATGCCATCATCATAAAACATGTAAGTCTTTTCCTTAGATGGTGTGAAGTCTTTGGCTTGGACAACGTGATATCATCATCATAAAATATGTAAAGTCTTTGCCTTAGACGGTGTAAAGTTTGTGGCTTGGACAAAATTATGTCATCATCTGAAAACATGTAAAGTATTTGCCTTAGACGGTGTAAAATCTTTGGCTCAGACTATCACGCCTCGAGCCTACACCCTGGATATGGCCAGAACTCGAGAACCATTGTTGGCCCCAAGCGAACCCTTGCCCTGGTTTACTTACTCAACAGAAGACTTAAGTCATGAAGAAATATACTTTAAAAGTAAACTGAACTGCTCAATAAACACTTTGAATGTATCAAGATAACATTCACTGGCCAAAAGTGGAAACTCAAGTCTGAACATAAGCCAATGACAAGATAATGATGAATGAACTAACATCTGACTGACAGTTTATGAAGCCTCTAAAACAATTGAGTTGTATGTCGGGAAAAGCCCCACGACATCCTGATGAACTGATAATAATACTGAAAGCAATAAAAGGGATCCTCCGAAAAGCAAGGAGGCTCACCACAAGACTCTGAATTGCTCAACTGGATCAACCGTGCGCTGGATGTCGATCCTAGTTACATATGTCTGTATCATAAGAAGATGCAGGCCAACTGGCATCAATACATTGAATGTACGAGTATGCGATTTGAAATGCTAAACATAACTTAAGCTTGAAAGGAACTAAAGAACTTACCTGGCTGAACTCAACTGAACTCAACTAAACTGATTTCAATATACAGTAGTGTAAATAAATGCAGTATAAAGAAAAGCTTTAAAACATGGTTTTGAACTCTGTGTATTTAGAAATACAATAATATCACTGTATGTATACAAAGATACAGTATTAACTCTATTTGTATATGAAAATACAAATATTTCTGATGTATATAAAAATACAAAGTACTTTTGTGGGAGTTTCTCTAATCAACAACCATCACGTAAGAGCTATCGTGATGATACAACTTTTTGCCCCACGCTGCCAGGGCCGTCCTATACCTTGCCGAGGGTATAGAACTTGAACTACTAAGTGGATCCACTAGTCTATGGTAAAAAGCACTAAAGGTATCATCTAAAAAGTATGACCCTTTTCTTTCCATGGTGGATAAATGGTTTATGGGGGCTGTTAGTTGTTTGAACTCTCCCCCATATCGGTGCTCAACACTACTCTCAAAATATACTTACTCTTTATGTTTTAAAAACATACTTCTTTCTATGATTTGAGATAATTGCTCAAAAACTTAGCTCAAATGCTATCTTGGAAATCTCAGTTTCCATTCTTGCTTAATTGTGAAATCATTTACTCTTTTCTGAAATTGGCTCAAAGGCTCTTTGGAAATCTCAGTTTCCGTTGTTATTTAAATTGGAAACATTTAAAACTCTTTGGGAATATATAGTCCCCATATACTTTTGAAGAAATGAACTTCAACTTTACTCTTTACTGAACTCAAAACTCAAGTCTTAAAACAAGTTCAATCATTTGTAAAGGACTTTTAGATGACTCTATGAACTTCTCTTGACTTGACACTTAACTGATCCTAACTTGACTCTTAACTGATCTTGACTTGACTCTTAACTGATCCTTGAATTGAATTATGGATTCAATGATTGAAATTTGTGATATAAAAGATCTCATGATGTTTAGGAGTGTTTTTAGATAGCTAAACATGAGAAAATATCAAGAATTAACTATCTAAAAGTTGGTTCGCGAGGCTGAGGTGTATTTAAATTCAGGACGCGAAAATTCTTTTTGAGGCAGAGAGGTCCGTATCCTCGCCGCGATGCGAAGGGAAAAATTTCACTTCTGAGGAGCATGTCCGCGACGTGGACCTGGTACCCAGTTTCTGCAAGACTTGTTCCTTCTTTGTTTTTCAACTCTAAACTCGATTGGTTCTTTCCCCAAACAGTTAGAATCATCAATACCCTCAATATACATCAGATTCTACTAAAAAACCATAACTAATGACATGAATAAATCTCAAGAAAACTCCAATCAACACAACCCACATGAATTCAACGAATTTCAAAAAGAACTCAAGGATTTACTTTCAAATATAATAACTTTGCTGAAATTGAATCATGATTGGCGCATGAGTGAACTAACCCAATGTTATGTGATCTCACATACCTCATAGGGATCACCCCTTGACGAAATCCACGATCTTAGCTTCAAGAACTTGACGATTTCCTTGCTTCTCCTTCTCTTCTCCTTTCTCCTCTTCTTTTCTCTTCTTCTTTTGTCTTCAAAACCCTAACTCCATTTTTGGAATATCATAAACTGACCAAGTTCAGTTTAGATCCCAAATAATCTTCCTAAAAACAAATTAAAATAATACGGTGTGGAAAAGACCAAAACACCCTTTAAAAATTTGGGTTGGACAATTCCTCATCTGAACAACCCAACTTCCAATGAGCATAACTCACTCATACGAACTCGGAATCGCGTAAACTCAGCGGAGTTGGAAATATTAGTTCAAGATATTCCCTACGATATCTGGAAACACACCTAACTCATCCTGAGCTAGAAGTTATGGTCGTTTGAAGTTGATCAAAAACTCAACTTTATCACACTTAACAAATTTCCAGATTTTTATATTCTTTCCAAAAATGACTATTTCTGATTTTTAAACTTCTTTCTAGTTCTCTCTAGTTACGGGGTGTTACAATATCTTCCCCTTGGGAACATTCGTCCTCGAATGAGTTTACTCTAAGTAGACTAAGGGTGTTACATTAACAATCAGCTCAAACACCCAACAAGTAATGCAATTATACTATGCTAATTTTATAAATAAAATGCCAAGAAGAAAATTAGTACCTTGATTTTGAACTCCTCCGGATTGGAAGATATGTGGATATCTCTTCTTCATATCCTCTTCGGCTTTCCAAGTAGCTTTCCTCAACAATTGGTTCCTCCAAAGGACTTTGACTGATGCTACTTCCTTAGTCCTCAACTTGCGAACTTGGCGATCTAGAATCTGAACATGAATCTCCTCATAAGATAAGCTATCTTTGATCCCAATATATTCAGTTGGTATGATCAATGAAGGATCTCCCATGCACTTCTTCAACATAGAGACATGAAATACCGGATGAACCGCTGCTAACTCTTACGGTAGCTCCGACTCATAAGCTATATTACCAACCCTTTTGGATATTTTGTAATGGCCAATATACCGGGGACTAAGCTTCTCCTTCTTACCGAATCTCATTTCACCTTTCATGGGTGACACTTTTAAACACACCCAATCATCAACTTCAAACTCTAACTCCCTTCTCCTAACATTAGTGTAGGATTTCTGACGACTCTGCGCCGTCTTCAACCTCTCTTGAATCACTTTCACCTTCTCCATAGCTTGATGACCTAAATTTGGTCCTATAAACCCTGTTTCACCAACTTCGAACCATCCAATAGGAGATCTGCATCTTCTCCCATAAAAAGCTTCATAAGAGCCACTTGGATGTTGGAGTGGTAACTATTGTAGTAAGCAAATTCAATAAGAGGTAGGTGATCATCCCAATTACCTTTGAAATCAATCACGCAAGCCCTCAACATATCATCTAAGTTATGAATACTGCACTCTGCTTTCCCATCTTTGGATGAAAGGCAGTACTCAAGTTCACCTTTCAATCCAAGCCTTTCTGGAATAACTTCAAAAACTGTGCAGTAAATTGTGCACCTCTATCTGAAATAATGGAGACCGGAACTCCATGAAGTCCAACCACTTCTTGAAGATATAACTTGTCATAGTCCTCTGCTGTATGGGTGGTCTTTACCAGCAAAAAATGGGTTGATTTTGTCATTTTATCGATAATCACCCAAATAGAATCATGTTGACTGCGAGACCTTGGTAAACTTGTGATGACATCCATATTGATCATCTCCCACTTCCATTCCGGAAGTTCTATATTCTAAGCCATACCACCTGGCCTTTAATTTGGTGCTCTACTTTAACTTGTTAGAAATTCGGGCACTTAGCAACAAATTATGCAATGCCCTTCTTCATACTACTTGATAACATGGGCAGCATGGATGACACTAACATGAGTGGCATATACCCCTCAAGACCATTCACACGGAATCAAGCAAAGGATCTCCAAGGCCTACAAGCAATGTTCATGAAAAGGGAAGCATTAGAGGAGCTTGAAGTTAACAAAGAAGGACATACAATGTGTGTAAGGTACATCAAAATGAGAAGGAAGAAGGAAAGAGGCCATGTGTGCAAATGACCATTTCATGAATTCAAGAATTCACAAAACAAGGCAACCAAACAAGGCCCTTATCTCATTAAGGGTAAAATTGTCACAAAGTGTCTTGTTTATTTTTGTAGTATAAATAGTAGTCTCTTTTATTTTGGGAAGACTTAGACTATATTGAATATTGACTCTCAAATTATAGTATCTTCTTAGTGAGTAATTAGTGAGTAATTAGGGTGAACTCTTGGGATTGCTTGTTAACTTGTTGTGTTTGATTAATCAAACTGTTACCCTTTTGTGATTCTTGGTTTCATTTGATTATTCTTCCTTGGGTTGAATTTAGGTTGTTGAGGTCAATTGGGAGGTGAGGGTTTTAGTCCCTTGTTGCCCATAATTTCAATAACTTGAGTAGTAATCCACATATCCTTTCTTTCTTTATTCCTTTCCTTTCTTGATCATTATCATTTGGTATCAAGAACTTAGGTTTAGATTTGTTCTTACAAATCTAGTCTTCGTTTAAAAAGAGTCCAAAAAAATTATCAAAAATAAAACAAATATTTTTCTTTTGTTTTGATTTGTTGATTTTGATACTAGATCCTTCTTTCCTAGTGTTTTTTGAGTCTAGGTTTCAAATTTGGAGTTGTAGAAGTGAAGTTACCATTGAAGGGTTGCAAGCTTTTCAAACTTGTCAAAATTTGAAAGTGGGTCTTTTGATTGAGGAGAAATTGGAGGTTAATAATTAGTGGGCTTTGTTCTCTTAGTTGAAGGGAAGAAAATCCTAAATTTTGAGCCAATTTCGAGTCGATTTGAGTGTATTGGGTTTAGTGTGTGTTCTTGGTGTCTTCAAGTTGTTTTTGAAGAAGAAGAAAGAAGAAAGTACATTTGATCCAACTTTTGAAGTCAAAGTTGGTCAAAGGTGTTTTTTTGGCGTCCATTAGTGAAATTTTGAAAAAATAGTAATAAATAAATTCAAAATCTGGAGAAAAAAAAAACTCCACGTGGACTGACAGATCAGACGCAATCTGCCACGTCAGCGCCACACGGCGTTGCATCAGCAGGCAACTTGCCAGCGACGCCCAGTCGCACCTGACGCGCGTGTGCATTAGTTTCAGAGACCAAAACCTGAAGGTTTTTATAAAGACCCCAAAAGTATTCTAAGTATGGAAGTTTTATCGACCTAGAAATTTTTCTAAGTGTCCAAACATCGTGATTCTTTTTTCTACCATTTTTTCCTTCAATTCCTCAACTATTTAACAATTAATTAACATCTTTAATTACTTGTTAACTAGTTTTAATCATCAAATCATCCAATCAAAGTCTTACAAGTGATGGACTTCTTTGAGGCATATTTTTTTCTAAGTGTCCAAATTCACTTCTTCTTCTAAACTCATTTTTTCTTATAATTTTCAACTATTTAACAATTAATTAACATCTTTGATTACTTGTTAACTAGTTTTAATCATCAAATCATTTCTTTGATCCTTCAAATTAAGTAACAAGAAGTAATTCTTCTACTTTTGTTACTTGGTTTATTTTGAGTCCGAATCTTTTGGTGCTTCTTTATTCTACTTTTCTCATCTTAATTCGTTGATAACCTTCTTGATTCAAGTCCATTAGTTTTTTTTGGGTCGTCCTTCTTTCAAGAGTCACAAGAATCCACTCCATCACAAATGATAGGTGATCTTGAGTTGATTTAACGGAGCTAGTTCACTATCAATTTTGAGACGACGCCATAGAAGGTGAGTTGAGAGTAAACTACGAGTGACGTGAGGCTTTTCTACTAACCTCGTTTGTTGATTTTTGTAGGTATCATGTCTAATAAAAGTCCAATTAGGGAGGGTTCGGAGAACATCATGGAGGTTCTCGCCAACATCTCTAAGCAAGTAGCGGAAATGAATGGAAGAATGGGAGGTATGGAGGAAAGGTTGGTACGGGTGGAAAATGAGAATAGAAGGAAAGCAATTCAACCCGAATATGATGAGATAAGGAGGGCATCGGTGCATTCCACTACCCTTGCTTCGGGACAAGCTCATAATCTATGTTCTCCTCCACAAAGCCAAACCCGAACCTTGTTAAGCCTTGGGGAGACCTTAGGAGAACTTTTTCCGTAAAGCCTTTGTTTATACCTCGGACAACTTTGTACATACAACCTTTCTCGAAAGGAATTATCATTATCAAGCCAATTCCTTTTTGTTTCTCTAGACTTCTCTTCAAGTTTCTCTTCTTTAATCCGTTCAGCACAAATTACAAGAAGAGAAATATCCATATCATTATCAAGCATAGCAATACAACATTCTTCTACTACCAAGTTGGACACACTCGACACAAACTTTCTCATTCTCGACCTAGGGTTGGCTGCTATAGATGGAGCATATCTTAACAACATAGTGAACATCCGAGCATACTCCTCAACACTCATCTCACCTTGCCGAAGGATAATAAACTCAAGTATCCTTGCATGTATCATCTCCAAAGAGAAAAACATATCTAGAAAACCCTTCCTAAAGCTTTCCAACTCCATGGGACCCCCTTCTATCGGCCTAGCTTCTTTCCATTGGTTAAACCAAAGTTTAGCATCATCTGTCAATTGGTAAGCGGCCAATTACTCCTTCTCTACCGGAGTCACTCCCACAAAGTCCAACACTTAAGAGACCTCATCTATAAACTTTCGAGGATCTTCCTCTATTTTGACCCATAAATTTCAACAGTTTCTATACCGGCTTGACTCAACAATTGAAAACCAAACATAATCGTTTCATTAGTCCCTTGCTCGGTAAAAGGATCAACTGGAACTTAAGAAAATTAAGGAGGAGCTTCTATTGATCAACATTTTCTCCCTCAATTCCACCAATGTAAGCACCTTGAGTAGTAATGTCCTCCAGACCATTGGGTAAGGATTAGGAGACATACTTTATAGAGTTCAACTCTATGGCACGACTTCAAAGTAATGAAAGAAGTTAAATTTCCTAAACATCTTATAGATTCTTATTCATAAATGTAGCGCTCTTCACACTCATGAACAAGACTCTACTAGACGTACCTTATGAGACATCATCCTAGAATCATTCTAAACTTCGTGCTATGATTACCAAGTTTGTCACAACCCAGTGTACCCCCCTAGATGTAACAAGACACATAGAACCTCGAAAGGCTCCATGTAAGCGTTGTAGCATATCATAATATAATAATAGAACAATCAAGAGTAAAACACATTTCAAGTATAAAATTTTCATTAAAGAAGCGGAAGTTTAGGCTCTATGTCTCAACCTAGCCATCTATTACAATATTCGAAATGAGAAAGGGACACAACCCATACAACATAGTCCGAAAAGGAAATACAAGAAATGAACTACAATGAGAAAACATCCGTCCTCGAATCATGAGGACTCACCAATAAGCTAGGAGAATAAGCAAATCTAAGCTTTAGCCACAACGATGATTGCCTCGAGAACCAGACCCTAAACTTAGAGAAAAATGTAGGAAAAGTAGGCGTTAGTATAGAGATAAACTAAGTATGATAGCCATGCATAAACATATTGAAAACATGCTAAAAGGGACATTTCATTTGAATGCATGCAATTTACTAAGTTAAAGCATAATTAGAAGATGCTGGAAAAGCATATGTCATAAACATAGTCAACATACAAATCATCATAACATAAGAGAAATACTTCATAACACCCTCAAAGCATACTTGTGCAATGCATGGATAAGACCCCATAAATCTCACCTATGCTAAGTAAACCTTAGGCCATCATTCATATTCATCATATTTAAAACCTTACAAACTCATTTAAAAGCTTCTTGAGTAACCATAGTTCATAATTCATATTCTTTTTCATATTATTGTGGGAATAAACCTTAACCGACATAGACCATGTGAGCTTAACATGGTATCTAGTGTTAGCCACACCTAAAATGGGTGTCCTACTTGCCTAAGGTAGAACCATACTTTTAGCTTAGGTGGATCCAATAGCTAAATAACCTATGGGGCCACATATGGGATAAGGGGATTTCTACTAGAAACCCGGCCTCTACTATCGTGAAGGATTCCATCCCAACAGATTTCTCCTAGAAACCCAGCCTCTACTATCGTGAGGGCTTCTATCTCATATCAATATTCACTCGGTGTTAAGCATTAATTCCCACGGAGTACATATTAAGTCTTGAATTAATTCATATTCATGGAAGAGTGTCTTGACACTCAATCCAACATAATTCATAGGATAACTCTTAGATCATGCGCGAGAATAACCTTTAACCGTCCATGTCTACATAAAGATTCAATAGGTGAGAAAACCTTTCAACCTTAGAATCATCATATTGTGAGAAAACCTTTCACATCATATCATAATCATACATAAGTGTGTATATGAGAATAACATATCAACACAACTACGACTACATCATAAACACAAACACTTCACTCTAAAAGTGTCCTAAAGCATATTCATAAATTTCATTAAAACATATATAATCTCATACTTTGCTCTTACAAGGTTCATAACTTGCTTTCAATCATCACATCTAGAATTCAAGCATTTGACATGGATTTTTTTAATAACATGCATACCTTCATAATATAGGTCATATGGGTAAATCCTTCCACAACCATCCTATCTACCACTTATCAAACACAAATGATTCACTCTCAAAGCCTTATCATTTATAGTTCATCATTTTAGCTTTACTCTCAAGGCCTTAGAAATTAACATTCATAATTACAAGCCTTACTCTCAAAGTGTTACTCCTCATAATCATCACATTTGCCTAGTTCTCAAAACATTCTAATCACATGTTTCATTCCTAAGAAATTTTCATCTTATATCATCTTATAGTTCCAATCTCAAACATTTCTAAATCATAATTCACCATGCATACTTGATCTTAATCAATTTATATCTATACGCTTTATTCTTAGAAATTCATATCAATGTGCTCTAATCTCAAGATATTTTTCATGTAGTTCGTCCATTTTAGTAGTTCATCTCTAAATCCTCAATTTACCCTATCATGACACAAAACCCAACTATATCAAATTCACCCTAGAATCATAGTTTAAGCATAAATAAAAGAGCTTCCTAAAACATTCAAACTATCATAATTTGCCCTTTCAAGAGTCAAAGCTCATAGCAAATCAAAAATCAAGAATTCATTACATTAGACATGGATATAAACATAATTCAAGTAACCCAATAACTACATGAATAATCTAATAACATTCCTCTTTAATCCGCAAACCCACATCACAAGATCATAATTGGGAAATAGGGGGATTTCATGGGTTATTTGGGATTTCAACATAAATCCATAAGTAATCATCAATTCATACATAATATAAAGTAATTCAAACATTAGAATATTTTTTGAAGGGAACCCATGACTTTGGAATTAAACCCTACCTATAGGGGATTTCTTTCTTTGAAATTGGGGTTTCGAAGGGACTCCACGGATCAATTCTATCCATGGATTAAGAGCTAGCATACCTTAGCAATGAAACCTGATGAATTTTAGTAGGAAAATTTTCTCCTTGAACCCTAGATCCAACTTCCTTCTTCTTCTTCCTTAAAGTTCTAAAGAGAGAATATTCGGAGCGGATGAAGTATTGGGAATAGTTTTGGGTTTTAGGAATAATGAGGTGAATGACTTAATTTATGGTTCTAAAATACTTTTATAGGTGTATAAAACTATGGCAAAACGACATCACTTAATACTTGCTTAAAAAGGAATTACCTAAAATAACCCCCACTTTAAGTGGGGTGCCGAGGGACCACGCCCCTCTTCATGCACCATCAAGGGCATTACGTCCCTTGAAGGTGGCCATGGTCACTTGAACAGTAGCTATGCTACCTTGACTAAAACCCCCCACAAAGTGAAGGCAACCCCACGAGCCTTCCCATGAGTCGTAGTCTTTACCACTGGCCGTTAGTTGCTCGTGAAGGTGAGCCAACCTTTGGACTGCCTTGGTTAGCTAATACCTCACAACCACGGGTGGAACTACGGGTAGTGGTCGCAACCATGAGCCGTGAAGGATCTCGTGGTCAAGGGCAGTGTCTTGGCAGCTTGGGGCAGCATTGGCTCTGGCCTTTTCCCTTGCCCTTTTACCTTGGCTCATGCCCTCTAGCCTTGACTTGTAACCCTCACACTTAGACCTAGTTTCCCTACTAAACTACTGGGTATTACATGCGCTGAGTGGTATTTTGGCTCGCCGAGTTTTCTAGAACTCTATGCAATTTAGGGGTTCAAATGGCGGACAAATCAGGCTCGCAAACTTGTTCGGCGAGTCGCCGACTGAGCTTTTAGTTCACAGAGTTTTACAGAGTTCCCCATCAAAGTGGGTAGTTCCAACGACGGTCCAAGTGGTGGTTCACCAACCTCTTCGGCAAGTCGCCAACTAGACTTTTGGCTCGCCTAATTGCCTATTTTCCAATACTTTTAATTTTTCAACCTGCAAAATCAACACTCTTTATTCAAAATCAAAACTAAATCATCAAAAACTTGGGTTGCCTCCCAAGAAGTGTCTTATTTCACTTCTTGGCATGACATGGATACGCTTTCAAGGATCACTCTTTCGGTTTGCCAAGGTATCGCTTGGTAGGCCCCCTTTTGGTCTTGGGTTCAAATGAGAAGAATTTTCACCCATTTGAGTTTCCAATTGCATGATTGACATTGAATGAGAGGTGACCGTCAGATTAAAAGTAGAGACGTCTTATTTTATTTCCTTCAAAACTTTTTCCAACCCTTCTACCTTATTGAGAATGCGTGAGAGCATGTCTTCTATACAAACATTTTCCGGTTCCTTGGGCGTTTCAAGCTCATGAGGTGAGACATATCTGTCCTTGTCACCCTCTCTTTCCTTCCAAGTAACGTTACAGTCATGCCACTCTCTGTCACGATCTCTTCATCCATCATCTCTATTCCAACCTAGATTCCGCCCGGCCTTTGATAGTTAGAACGAAAACCTCCTCCTCTATATGCAAGGAAGTTCACTTTTTCATTATAAAATGCCTCAAAATGAGCTTCATTCGGGTTTACTCCACCAACACCCACAACATAAACACTCTTCAAGCCACTCCCCATCACATTCTTTGCCAAGTTATCCAATTGGGTCATCAATTTAGCCATATTTTGGTCTCTCGATCTGCTCTTTTGTCATGCTAAATGTTAGAGGAGACACTTGGTCTTCACGAGTGTACTGTGGTCTATTGATCTTGGTCGTGCAATAAAGGAAATGATACGCTACTTCATAGGGTTGTTGCACTATACCTCCGGGAACAAGTTGATCAACAACTCATTTGTTCACCGAGTCAAGACTCGTATAGAAGTATTGTAGAAACACGTTGTTTGGAAGTCCATGAGTCCCATTGAAGTACCAACTTCTTAAATTTCAGCCACGTCTCATGGATGGGTTCACTTTCCAAGGGTTTGAAAACTTCGATGCTATCTCTGAGCTTCATCATCTTTGACGTGGGAAAGAATCTCACATTGAACGCTATTGTAGGTTCATCCCAAGAGGTGATGGAGTCCCTCATTAACTCAACTAAACATTTGGTAGCTTCGCCCATCAAAGAAAATGGAAACAACCTGATATAGACTGATTCTTGTGATATCTTCTTAAATGAAAATGGACTACACACATCCACAAAGTTCCAAATATGATCATGAGGTCTTCGTGGGCCAGCCCTCTGTATAATCCCTTCATTTGGAGTATATGTAGCATTGTGCTAGTAACATGGAAGATAGCATTCCCTTCAATAGGAGGTAGACGTATTGCACCAACACCACCTAATTGGATTAGGTCATTCACATCGTTCAGATTTCCAATATTGTTTCGGTGGCCCACTTGGCTACCATTACTCCCGTTCACACTCATCTCTTCCTATGTTCAACATAAACCAGCACAAACACAAACAAAAGTAATTCGATTCAACTATAACACAACAAGATCACAATTCAACTTCAATAATAGAATTCTAAACAAGACCACTCCCCTGCAGTGGCGCTATTTTGATTAAAATTTAAAGTACACCTCATCAAATTCTAGGTGTAAATGATCGTTAACTAGTATAAAACCCAATGAAGAGTTGGGGTCAAATCCACAGGGAGCGATATGTGTCTAGATTCAGTTATGAATTAATAAAGTGGTCTATTCGGTTATAGGAATATAATTTATTGAAAAGACATGTAAACAAGTCTAAAGGGATGACAACACATGTCATATGAGGGGTTTTGATTGTCAATTATTAGCTACAAATCAATCAACACGAAGGAAATAACAATATAGAGAGGAGTTATTGGGATGTGATCAACTATAGGAAATTTCACTATACGGATAATTGAAATTACTGATAAATACCAAAATATCAGTGGGTAGGCTAGACATTAAGTAAAATAGTATTCTCTTTAATAGGTATCATGATTCAAGTGATTTCTTTCGAACATCAACAATCTTAGTAAATAAGAACAACCGACACCTTAATTCATCTACTCTCTTGAGCTAGATAGGTAGAATCGAGTTTAGAATTCAATCTCTCGAGCTGAACCCATATCAACCGAACAACTACAATCATTAGTCAAAATCTTAGGTTCTAAAACCTCTTTCTCAAGCAATTCCATAACTCTAAGTAAGAATTGCATTTGCAACTACTATTCATCGATTAAAACTATAATGTCCGGGAAAATGATAGGATGAACTAGAGCCTAATCGTGAGGGTCAACGTCAAGATATGTGTTAGGATCCATAGTTGAAGGACCTTTTGAAGTTTGTTGAGGGTTGCAAGGGAAAGTGCCAAGCATAGGGGGAAAGGCCTAAGCCAAAGGTCAAGGCTGCCCAACCTTGGCCAAGCACTGCCTCAAGTCCACGGACCACTTCACGGCCAGTGGTCTTGACCACGGTCCACAGAAGTGGCCATGAAGGTCACTTGGTGGCATGGGAGGAAAGGCACTTTGGCCAAGGAACTGCCCAAACTTCACGGACCAGTCCACAGTCAGTGGTCTTGACCACGGTCCGTAGAAGTGGCCATGAAGATGCCTTGGCCTCATGAATTTTGGAAAGTGAAAGGGATTCACTGCCTAGAGGACCATGGGCACCACTACGGGCTGTGGTCCTCCTTCACGAACCGTACAAGTGGACTTGGTCCCTGACGGGGCTGCCTAAGTTGGGGTTTTTTAGGTAATTTCGTTTTAACTGTTTATTAAGTAGGGTTCATTTTAAATGGTTTATATCATAAATATAAATAGTTTCAAGTCTTAAAACACTTCATTTAATCCATTATTCTAAACACCCAAATCAAAACCCAAAAGTTCTTCATCTCTCAATATTTCTCTCTCTAATTCAAGGAAGAAGAACAAGTGAGAGCTAGGGTTTCGATTCAAGGCTTTCTTCATCAAATTTCTTGGGGAATCTTAGTAAAGGAATGGTGATCCTTCATCTAGGGTTATTTTTCTCCCTAGAGTCAATTTCAAAGAAATTTTCAATGTTTTCAAGTTCATGAAAAAATAAGGGTTTTACTCAATCTCATGGGTTCCTTCTACAAACGACTTCAAATGGTTACTAATGTCATATTATGATTGTATTGGTGTTTAATTGTTGATTTATGATGAAAATACTCTATGAACCCATGATTTCTCTCAATTCCTAAATTGTGCCTTTATGAAGTGGGTTTGTTGATTATGAAAGCTTATGATTCTAATATGTCTAAATTGCTTTGGGTTATTAAATTATATCATTATATATGCCTTAGTTATGGTAAATTGTTTATTTATTGATGATTTGAGATTTATGGCCTTGACAGCAAGTTATGACTAAAATACATGTTGTAGTAGAATTGTGTTAGAGATGTTGATCCACTTGAAAGGTGGAGGTGTTTTATTACAATGTATGATTATGACGTGAAGGATATGCATGTGATTCAATGATACAATGATGATCATGTATACAATGTAAATGTGTTATTATTGAAACGTTATTTTTGAATTGACACTAATGAATGATGATGATAGAATGTGAAGGATTTCTATAGTGAGTGTTGAGTATAGAATTGGTAGGCTCATCCTTTTTGTATAATGAATGTGTCTTGACATGATGGATATGATTTGATAGGCTTAAAGCATTCCTTTCTTAATGAGTCAATGTACCATGAATCGATAAGCTTATGCATTCTTTTCATGAGGACTCTAGAGCTTTCCTTGAATGTACCATGGATCGATAGGCCTATAGCATTCCTTCCTTGTGTAATGATGTAACTCGGATTGATAGGCCAATGGCATTCTTCCTTAGTACACTAATGTAATTTGAATGAAATAATCTATGGGAAGGCAGGCTAAGCACCGAGTGGATATGGTTAGATGGAAACTCTCCCAATGTTAGGTTAGAGTTCCAAGCAACATCTTCCTATCCCATAACTATGTGCCCACATAGGTTATTAGCTAGCGGATTCCATCCGAGCTAATGTTACCGTTCTACCTTAGGCAAGTAGAACACCTTTTCATGGTGTTGGGCTATGTGACACAGGATTCCATGTCTAGCTTGCATGGTCTATGTCGGTTAAATGCTTATTCCCATCATGTCAGATGTTTATTATGGTTTGTTGAGAGGCTCTATGAAGTGAAGGTGGTAGTATGTGATGCCATCTATACATTGCACGAGTAGGCTTTGATAGGGTCATAGGGAGTTCTCTAAGTCTTAATGACTAATGTGTGGAAGTCCTCTAAATGAAGTAATTGAAGAATGTTGACTCCTAAATGCTTAATGTGATCTGCATGCTATACTTGGGTTATATTATGAGTTAATTTCCCTTGTCATGCCTTATGAAATGTTATGTCTCTTATGTATGGATATTGTGTAAAGGTGAAAAATAAGGAATGGCAAGTTCACTTTTGGTGACATTAATGTGTTGCCTTGGTGTGGATGGTGGTATGGGACGCTATCCATGCATTGCACAAGGTATAGCATGAAGGTTACTTGAGGTGAAGGTCTAAGGTGAAGGTAATGGTTTACATGATGATATTGTCTAAATGTGGTATTATGACTTGCATGATGATTATACCTGTATTGTATGTCTCTTATGCTATTGTTTATGATATTTCAAAAAAGTGGCATAGTGTATGGTTTTCAACCAAAATGTCCCTTTTAAAGAATGTTTTTGCATGGTCATCATACTTAGCACATTTTTGTGTGCTAACCCATATTTGTCTTATTTTTACTACAAGTGTAGGTTCCGGCAAGTGATTTCTCTAGCTAGATCGAAGTGCTTTGATTTCTATTCCTCCAAGGCTAGAGTGGTACGTCCTCATAGATCGAGGACAAGTGTCTCTTTTGAATTTTATTTCCTTTTCACGTAATAGACAAATTCTAGTTCTAATTGATGTAATTGATATTATGTGGGTTGATGCCATGAAAGGTGAAATTGAGGATTTATAGGTGATCTTCTAGATTTGATGGCTTGTATAGTAATTGTTTATGAATGAAAGCTTGTAGACATGGATTCTATTAGATTATAGTATATATGATGGATCATGACCAGTAAATCTTGAAGTTGAACCTTTATTATGATTTATGACTAGAATCACTTAATAATGAAGAATGTGTTTAGAATGCCTTGAAATCTAGGTATCAATGAAGATGGTAAGAAGTAAAGCTTTGGGAGTAGGGCTTGTAGTCATGAGTGATGATTGTTGGGGCTTTGAGAGTAAAGCTAGTCTGATGAATTAAGAAGGTTTAAATGCATATAGTGATAGAAGCACGTGAAACATGGATTGGTTGTCAAGGACATCCCTCCATGATTCATGAATTAAGTAATACTTAATAAGCTATCTTGTGGGATGTATGCCTAGCACCGAGTGGATATGAATATGAGATGGAAGCTTTTACCTAGTTGAGTCCGGCTTCCAAGATGGAAACTCTCACAAGTAGAGTCTGAGTTTCCCAAAGTATATCTCATGAGATGGAGTCCCTCACAAGTGGAGTCCGGGTTTCCTAGTAGAATCTTTGTATCCCATAACTACGTGCCTCGTAGGAAAGTTAGCTAGTGGGTTTAACTAAGCTAACAAACCGGTTCTTTCCTAGGCAAGTAGACCAATCCTTCTCGGTATGGGTAACATCGGAGGGGATCATATGAAAGCTCATAGGGTCCCATGTTGGTTAAGGATATTTTCCCAATTAGTACAAGATTATAATGGAACTAAGACATATTTCAATGAAGTATCTCCAAGTGTTCCAAGTTAATAATGAACTACTCATACATGATTAAAGAAGGATCTCCAAGTGTTCAAACATAATGAACTTAGATATGCTTGAGTAAGTATTTCATAGTGCTCAAAAGTAAAGAAGATGAACTAAGATGTGCTTAAAGAAGTATCTCCTAGGGTTCCAATGTCTTTAAAAGGAGGACGAGTCTCCAAATTAAGAAATATGAGCATGAGGATCTAAAAGTGGTACTTATCATGGATAGGATTATGGGGTCTTATTCATGTATTGTACAAGTATAACTTAAGGTTACCTAATAAACTGTTCTCTTATGTGATGTATGTTTAGATTGGATTGTGCTATAGTTGCCCTCCTTGTTATCTTATAATTGACTAAAGGAGATAGATTCCCTTGGTTGTGAGAAGTAAGTTAAGGATGATTTCAAAGATGGTAAGTATGTATGATGACCTAAGGTGGTACTTAGTGTGAGTGGGTTTATGGGGTCTTACTCATACATTACACAAGTGTGACTTGAAGCTACTTATGAAATGGTTCTCTTATGATATCAAAGTCTAGGACTTGACTATGTATATGGACTATGTTTATAATGACCAAAAGAAGTACTTAGCTTTGATGGGACTATATGGTCTTATCCATGCATTGCGCAAGTATGCTTTGAGGTTACTTGATAAGCAGTTCTCTTATGAAGGACTAAGGGTGGGATAATGCTTATGTCATGCTTATGTTGGAGATTTTGCTTATGGCTATTATATCGTCTCTTACGCTTATAGTTTATGTTTCATGAAGTATCTCCTATGCTTATGGATTATGTTTTATGTTGACTAACCCTTATTATGTTATGCTCTTATGATGTTATGCTAGCTATCATATTTAGTGCTTTTGTACTAACGCATACTCTTGCCTACAATCTCATCAACTGTAGGGTTCAGCGATTTTCAGTTCCATTCTTGGAGATAAGTTTCTAGAAGTGCGATAAGTTGAAGACTTGGTGAGTCCTCATAGCATTGAGGTTAAAGCCAACATTTCATTTATGTCTTTTCTTTTATGTTTTGAGACTATTGTATGGGCTATGACCCAAGAGTAATTAAAGTGGTATTAGATAATTCGAGACAAAGTGTAATAAGATTTCCGCTTCATTTTATAAAGACTTTGATTGTATGAAAAAAGTTTAAAATTCCGCACTTTTCTATTATCTTATGTTATGATATGCTAAGGTTATGTATGAGACCCCTTCGATGTAAAGTACGCCATGTTACATCTAGAATGTACCCCTGGGTTGTGACCAACTTGGTAATCAGAGCAAAATGTTTAGAATGGTACTAGGATTGTCTATTACCACGTCTAGTGGAGACTTGTTCATGAATGTGAAGCACGCCACATTTATGAATATGAGGCTATTTGATGTCTAGAAAACTTCAATTCTTCATTCTCTAAGTCGTGCCATCGAATTTGGCTCTAGTAGGTCCTTCTTCTAATCTGTGTCTGTTGATTTTCAAGGTATGGCTAATAAAAGGGCAAACTCCAGGAGAGATGAGGAAGGCAATATGGATCAAGAGATTCCTCTCCAAGTTCAACCCCAAGCTCCTCCTCAAGCTCCAATTGACCCTATAGCGGAGAATGTGACTCATGCGGAGTTTTGGTCTTCTATGCAATTGTTGGCTCAGGTCGTGAAGGCTCAAGTCAATAGAAGGATGGTATCTTCGGTGAAGCTTAATGAGAATTCTACTGCTTTAAGAGTGAGATATTTTTTTAGGATGAACCCTCCGGGGTTTTATGCCTCCAAAGTGGAGGAAGATCCTCGTGGTTTTATAGATGAGGTGTATAAGGTGTTTTCTATCATGGGGTTGACTTCGGTGGAGAAACTGGAGCTAGCCGCTTATCAATTGAGAGATGTAGGACAATATGGTATGAACAATGGAAAGACAATAGGCCAGTAAAAATGGGTCTTATAGAGTGGGAAGGGTTCAAAGATCATTTCTTGATAGGTTCTTTCCCCGAGAGTTGAGGGAGGCTAAGGTGGAAGAGTTTATTAACCTTAGGCAAGGTAGCATTAATGTTAAGGATTATGCCTTGAAATTCACCCTACTATCCAAGTAGCTCCATCTATAGTGGCGGATTCGATAGATAGGATGAGTAGGTTCCTGATAGGTGTGTCCGACTTAGTTGGAGAATAATGTTGTACGACAATGCTCCTTCATGACATGGATATCTCTAGGCTTATAGTGTATTCTTAACAAATTAAGGAGTCAAAACTTAGGAAGAAGAATAGGGAGTCTAAAAGGGCTAGGATTGGTGATGGGAATTTCTCCAATACTAGGTCCGATGGGCAAGGTAGACCTATGTCTAAACAAAGGTATTCTGGTCAAGACGCTTCCAACACCCCTAGGTTTGACTAAGAGAAAGGTAGTGGATCTCCATTTCCTAAGCCTACTTGCACCAAGTGTGGTTGGAATAACAATGGTAAGTGCCTAGCCAACACAAATGGGTGTTATGGTTGTGGAAAGAGTGGGCACAAAATAAGAGATTGCCCGGTTCTTAAGGCTAAGGGAAGGGAGAATAAGTAAGTTGCCTCTAGTGGTCCAGATGAGATTGTTCAAAAGAAGAACAGGTTCTATGTCCTCCAAGCTAAAAATGATCAAGAGTGACCTCATAATGTGACTACCGGTATGTGCTTCATGCTTTATAACACTCCGGTATTGTTGGTTTTTTATGACATTATAGATTTGATATGATAGACTTTGATGTTGTCTTTAGTATGAATGAGCTTCATTGTTGCCTCTATGTTATAGAAGATGTTTAGAAGAGTTTGTATAGGCTTACTCTTAAGGGGGAGATGGTATATCTAGATAGACAGGCAATTGTGTGTTTATGTGGGGCATGATTTCTTTGTATGCAGAATCATGAAAAGTTTAGGTCTTGATAGAAATGACTTATATGCATTTTTTTACCTCATGTTGTAGGGCATTGAGTATATTCGCCTATTTGACTTCATGAGATGAATTAATGAGCATGTTGGAATTCAAAGATTCATCCTTCAATAAATGCTTTTTGAGAATAAATTGCATATAGGCTCCATGAGTGTATGTTGATCATGTTTTAGTTAAGAGATTGTAGTTCCTCCTTTAATATTTGTAGATATAGAATTTCATGCATTATGGGTTGTTAGATGTAGTTCCTACTTCCTTATGTTGCATTGAGTATGTTTAGTTTAGAGTTGAAGTTTTCCTCCTTTGTTTATATGCATTTAGATGAGTACATTCATGATGGGCTGCTAGTCTAGAGTCGTTTCCTTTAAGAAGTGTTTAGAATCGTCATTCGAGGACGAATGATCCCAAGGGGGAGATATTGTAACACCCGGAAACTAGTAAGCTAAACTAGAGAGGTGTAGAGCTTGACGTGAGGGTTAGAATCATAAATATGACTTCCCGTACTTCGAGTGAAGGTTTTAGGGTTAGGGCATCAAGGTACGACCCACCAAGGACCAACCAAGGGTCCTTGAGGAGGACCCAAAACAGCCCCTAGAAACTGCCCAAAAAATGGGCCACCTACTGATGGGACACACGCCCAGTAGGTGGACCCACTCCCTATGGAAAGGGGTTGTGGGTCAAGTCCCCCAAAACTATGTTCCAGTACCCCATCCACGCTTGACCAGTACAGGACATGGGTAGACCCATGGTCCGTGGATGTGGTATCATGTGTTGGGGCAGTGTTCACTTTAAGTTGATAAGTTAGGGGGTTAAGGGAAGGTTCTAGAATTAATTAGTTATTAAGAGTGGTCATTTTATTAGTTATTAGAACACCTATATAAACCTAATAGACCCCTAAATACAATGATTCTAGACATTGTTTTCAATTAACCAAAGAACCCAATTCCCTCGAAGAAATTCTCTCTCTAGAAAATGAAGAAAAAGAAGAAGAAGAGAAGCAATCTAGGTCAAATTCTTTCATTCTTGGAACGATTCTAAGGGATTTATAATCAAGGTATGATGCTTATTCATCCTTGTATTCTTCCATCATTGGAGCCCCCTAGATTTCCCCCAATTGTGAAGATGAACCCTAGTTCTAGCTAGGGTTTCTTCCTATATTGTGGGTAATGTTGAGTATGAATCCAATTGAGTTGATAGTACTTGTTTATGATTGTTATAGTATTGAATCGTGATATTATGATGATATTGTATGTTTTCCATGGTTAACCATAGTCTAATTGATGAAATTGATATTATGTGGTTTTAAGCCATGAAAGGTGAAATTGAGGACTTATAGATAATCTTCTAGAATTGATGACTTGTATAGTAATTGTTCATGAATGAAAGCTTGTAGACATGAATTGTTTTAGATTATAGTGTATATGATTGATCATAACTAGTAAAGCTTGACGTTGAACCTTTATGATGATTTATGACTAGAATTACTTAATAATGAAGAATGCGTTTAGAATGCCTTGAAATCTAGGTATTAATGAAGATGGCTAGAAGTAAAGCTTTGGGAGTAAGACTTGTAGTCATGAGTGATGATTGTTAGGAATTTGAGAGTAAAGCTAATATGATGAATTAAGAAGGTTTAAATGCATAAAGTGATAGAAGCTCATGTGATCCTATGTCGGTTAAGGCTATTTTTCCAATTAGTACAAGATTATTATGGAACTAAGATATATTTATAGAAAGTATCTCCAAGTTTTCCAAGTTAATAATTAACTAAGACGTGCTTAAAGAAGCATCTCAAAGTTTTCAAACCTAATGAACTAAGATATGCTTGAGTGAGTATTTCATAGTGTTCAAAACTAAAGAAGAGGGACTAAGATGTGCTTAAAGAAGTATATCCTAGGGTTCCAATGTCTTTCAAAGGGGGACTAGTATCCAAATTAAGAAGTATGAGTATGAGGACCTAAAACTGGTACTTAGCATGGATAGGATTATGGGTTCTTATTCATGCATTGCACAAGTATAACTTAAGGTTACCTAAGAAAGTTTTCTCTTATGTGATGTATGTTTAGATAGGATTGTGCTATAGTTTCCCTCGTTGTAATGTTATGATTGACTAAAGGTGAGAAATTCTCTAGATTATGAGAAGTAAGTTAAGGATGAGTTCAAAGATGGTAAGTATATATGATGGCCTAAAGTGTTACTTAGTGTGAGTGGGATTATGAGGTCTTACTCATACATTGCACAATTATGACTTGAAGCTACTTATGAAATGCTTCTCTTATGATTTGAAAGACTTTACTATATATATGGACTATGTTTAGGATGACCAAAAGTGGTACTTAGTTTTGATTGGATTATGAGGTCTTATCCATGTTGCCCAAGTATGCTTTGAGGTTACTTGAGAAGTAGTTCTCTTATGATATGAAGGACTAAGGGTGGAAGAATACTTATATGATGGTTATATTGGAGACTTTGCTTATGATTCTAATATCGTCTCTTACTCTTATAGTTTATGTTTCATGAAATAACTCTTATGCTTATGGATTATGTCTTATGTTGACTAACCCTTATTATGTTATGTTCTTATGATGTTATTCGAGCTATCATATTTAGTAATTTTGTACTAACGCATACTCTTGCTTATATTCTAATTAAATGTAGGTGTTCTTTCTATGTATCCTGGTACTTCTGTTAGCACAATCTTATTATCTATTAATTGTTTTGATATATATCCTACCCATAATTGTATTGTTTTATTTATATCTGTCACACAATCTAAATCCAAAAATCCATTATTTCGCGGTGTTTTTGATGGTGTCCATTTTTTGTTTAATCTTTTATTCCATAAACTATCATATCTATCAGATTCTTCATAACTAACTGTATAGTAATTAGGACTTAATATCTTTGGGTTTTTTACTTCTGATGTACTTGATG
>JAJOOI010072671.1:0-17965 GCA_029582585.1 Solanum bukasovii | reverse complement strand
TGCCCCAGGGGTACGTAATGTACTGTCCCGACTCAACACATAAGAAGTGATCTTTTGGAATATGTGACAATTGTGGTGGGGATGACAAAATGAATGTGCTAATGAAATAAATCATAGACATATTTAAAAAGTCTTCTTCCTAAATCAACCCATCTTCTTTAAACACTCTTATGAAATCAGCTTTCAAAACCTTATCAACAGCATTTGAAAAGTAACGAGAAAGTAACTTAGATGTACTATTCTGATCATGATCAAAAACCATACACCCACCACACTTAAACCCAGTAATTATCAAAAATTCTCTAAGCCCAAAATGCATTTCTTTACCATTTATGTCAAACACAAACATGTCATCCCGATTGTTAGCTAAATGATGAACAAGACATCTAATAATCTGAGGTTGAACTTTCAATTGGGACAAGCCTAATAGATAACCAAAAGGAGACTCTTTAAACAAATGAACACTACCAATTTTTTCAAGTAGCTTTGTTATATCAACAAAAACATTGACATTTACATAAGAACACCAACGCGATTGTTTCTTCTTGATCTAAAAAAAATATATTAAAAATCAATAAATTATAATAGTCATAAAATGCAGAATTTATAATATAAGCAAATAAATATTTGCATCAAAAATTACATTACTATAAAACGACGGTAAAAACATACCTTTAGTGGTACTTGTGATGCCTTTTTCCTTTTATTGTTAACAAATCTAGTCCATTTTTGACTTAAACCATTCATGCCTTTGCTCACCGAACCCCCATCAACATTCTAGGGCATAAAAAATTAATTAATGTTACAAATCTGTCGATTCAGAATAAGATTCAACACATGCATGTCAAAAAAAAAAAAAAAATCAACAAATAAATACATACCTTTGAATACTGATCATGATTTACTCTTAATCTTTTAGAGAGGGGAATATCATCCTCAAAATCGTTGTCATGTGGATAATGATCATCTACCAATTTTTCTTTACCCTTCGATTTTGTATCAGCCCCATAATCATCTTTTTTTGTAACTTTGTAGGATGATGAAGAATTGATAACAATAAAATCATTAGATCTACCAGATGGTCTTGAACTGATCGGCGGGCTATCAACGATTACCACAGATTTGTTAAGTCTAGGACTTTTACGTGGAGTCTTTTCCATCGAACAATGGCAATTTTTTAGATTAGTTGTTTTGTGAAACGTTTCTGTGAGAGAAGATTAAAGGTTAAGAATTTTGAAAAAGAAAAAGAAGATTAAAGGTTGAATTCTTGAAAATCCGTCCGGTTGAGAAAGTTGAAGAAGAATATGGAAGGAAACCCTTTTGACTTCCCAAAAGATTTTCAAGATTTTATTGAAACTAACACTCAACATTGAAAAGTACACCCTTTCTTGGTAAAAAATATTGTTTTATCAAAACAAAAAAATAAAAAACTAATTAGGATCCCAAAGACTTCCACTATGCCTAAAAAACGGAAAAAAAAAGGTAATGAACGTGTGAATTTGGAACTGATTAGGAGAGAGAATATTTGATAAATATTAATATCCTAATTAAACTCCCTATAACATAGCACGAATTACTAAAAGTATGAGAGGGAAAATCTGTAAAATAAAATAAAATAAAATACTAAAATTAAATGTTTTGTTATGTATGTAATTTAAAAACTTAGTTTGTAATTAAATATAAGTATATTGATATTTTGTTAATAAAAGACTTAAGTAGTATATTTCTGTAATTTTTCCTAAATGGTCTAGTTCAAATGGGCCAAAATCAAACTTTACTGGGCCTCCATTAAAGCCCATCTCAATTCTGCCTCCTGTATCTGTCTTTGAGCCCATGCATTACTTGACCTTTGCAATACCCTATTGAATTACATAGTAAATCATGATATTAATGTATGGTTAAAGACAGAACGTTCTTAATAAACCAAACCAAAGTAGTAGATAAGAAATAATTTCAGCATAACTAATCTCAACACTAATAATACAATATATTCGGTACTGTTCTTATACACTTTATCAAATGACCCTTCAAGGCATGTTGTTAGTTATGCCCACCATCACATGCAAATGGCGGCGAAACTCGAGCACGAGCCTACAATTGGCGACAAGTTTGGGTCGCTTCTCTACCCAAATAGGATCATAGCGTTTGGTTTTGAATTGCCAGCTAAAGCCACGATCTCGGCCCCAAAAACACATTGAACAAGAACTTGATAATTCAAAATATTTAAAAGATATATAAAAAAATTACGATCAAAGATAGACTTGAATTTTGAATTCGAAAAATGTCACAGAAATTGGAATAAAGGGAGTATAATTTTGTATTGAGAGGTTGAGCTGAACGACCTTCCAAACCCCTAAATTGTTCCTGACATTAGGTGTTGGGCATCGATCAGTTCGATTCAATTTTGTGTATTATCAATTTTTGGTTTGTAAAAATGCTACACCGATAATCAAACTAATATGATATTGATTATCGATTATTGATTTATCAGGTCCTTAACGATTTGATTTTTAATTTAACCAATAAGAAAATGCTCCTCTAGTTTTTTTCTTTTCTTATTTTCATTTGCTCACATATACCTTCATGCATAAAAGCTTACACAAATACAAGTACAGTCAAACCTTTCTACAGTTGCAGCATTTGTCCGAAAAATTCATGGCTACTATAGAGAGGTAATGTTATACATGTATAGTGACATTTGATGTTTAAATTTCATTATTATAAATAAAATATAAAAAATTATTTATGTGTACGTTTATGTTATAAACGAAAATAAAATACTTGTTAAATTTAAAATTTCAATTGATTTTCATATTTCATTATTGAGAGGACTAATATATCACTAAAAATATTCATAACTAGATTTATCGATAAAAAATTCAAATCTAAGGAACATATGCATTTAAAATTAATGAAAAGTATAAATATTTCAAGTTTGATGTAAGAATTCTATAATTATAGGCAGTTTCGTAAAGTTTCGTAAATTCTAAAAGAAGTAATTAGGTTATTTCAATTGAAATTAGATTGTTTTTATTGATTTTGGGGAATCCGTTAAATTGAGGGGCATAAATGTGAAGTTTTTTATCGGTAGGAGTAAATATGACCTCAAAGTATGATGAAGGGCAAAGTGGGCCAACAAACTAAAGTAGAGGGCTATTTTTGATCATTTTCCCAATATTTTAATATTTTATTTTATACTGTGCATAATATATTTTTTATAAAATATTAATATTTCATAATACTCAAGTATGTTGTCATAGAGAGATAATTTTATAAAGAGTGCACTATTACAATTTATGCAATTATTGTTATACGTAAAATTGTGTTATAGAAAAGTAAAATATATCATGAAAAATCAGTTTTGGAGAAAGTCAGGTTGTTATAGTTAAATTTCATTATAGCAAGGGATCGTTATAGAGAGTTCTAACTGTAGATGCAAATTCAAATACATTATTACGAAAACAAACTCTTTTTTTTTTTGTTAAGTAGAAAACTTGAAATGTAGTAGCAACAATAGTGATCTCTCAAAAAGAAGAGTAAGATCGATTTATAGTTTACACTGATGGGTAGAACCTCACCAAACCAACGACTTTAGGAAAGAAAACAAAAACACCAAGACAACCTATAAAATACGAAAAACAGTTGGGTATGTATTTAAAATCTAAACTAGTATTATATATAACTAGGGATAAAAATATAATGTTAATATAATCTTATCAAATTATAGGTTTAATCATTAACTAAAACCACTGATAGCCCAATGAATATATTTACAAAATCGTTTAAAAACCATTAACCCAATAACTCGACATCAATAAATTAATAATACTTTTTTCAGTTTGATTTATCGATTAAATTGATTTTTGCACACCTCTACCTGACATTGCTCATTATCTATATTAAAGTTGAGCGCTCATACAAGAGCGACAATGGCTCTATAAGCTTAACCTAGATCACTATTTATTTATTTTTCTCATTAATTTAAATATGAAAAATGATAATATTTGCTTCTTTTCTATTAAAATTAAATTATATTTGTTTTTTGTTATACATTTTCTTACCAAATATACTTATATAATCATACTTTAAAGCTATATTCATCAAAGCTACATTTTTTGTTTTAAAAAATCACTTGGCATGTTCTTATTGAGCTAAATAAATCAGCCCCATATTTATGGAGTACATATAAAATCATGTTATATTTAGTATTCATCCCTAAGTCAAAAATGTAAATAGAGTTCATTTTTAATTTATTTTTTATTAAACTTCTAAAAAAATACAAAGCTAAACATATATATCCCCCCGTCTTCCAACAAATATAAATACTCCTGGAGCTTGCTTTAGAACATAGGCGCACCACTAAAAATAAGGAATTGAACCCTAGAACTTAAGGTAAATAACTCAATCTTTAATCAAGTGCACTATTTAGTCTTTTTGTAGCATGATTTGATCTCATGTATGGTTTCGAGCTAGTGAATTAAGTTCAGTTTGCATAGACAAGTTCCATTCGGACAAAATGATTACTACCCGAGCGGAGAAGGTATGTAGCGAAGTTTGGAAGAGGGAAAAATATGATCGAGAAAAGGAGGGGATACTGTTAGAGTGGGTAAAAGTCCCACAATGATTGAGAATGGACTGATGGTCTCTTTATATGGACTTGTGCAATCCTCCCCTCATGAGCTAGTTTTTTGGTTGAGTTAGACTCAAGTATCATATCTTTACATGGTATCAGAGCTAGGTTCTTCTCCGTTTGGACTCTCGGTCCATGCTCCAGTCGGACCTGGGTGTGGAGGGAGTGTTAGAGTGGGTAAAAGTCCCACATTGGTTGGGGAATGAACTGATGGTTTCTTTATATGGACTGGGTGTGAAGGGGGTGTTAGAGTGGGTATCACCTATGTTAGCTTAGATGGTTTGGAAAATATAGCTTAAGTCCGAGTTGCTTTTGTCAAGAATTCTGAACTGCTTCCAAAGATTTGGATTTAAAAGTGCTTGATCTAATTAATGTAAATTCTCAGACTTGAAAAATGAACGGATTAAATAGACCTTTTTTATTTAAATTTAGTGTTAACGGATTAAATAGACTTTTTTATTTGAATATAGTGTTAAAGGATTAAATTCACCCTCTTTCTCTGTCGAGGTAGTGCATAAAACAATAAAGGAGAACAAAAAAAATCAACTATATCCTCTTTGATATAACATAATCTCAAAAGAAATCATATATAACCGTTACCACCAATTAAAACACACGATTAGAAGAAATGTAAAAAGAGAAAAATTAGCTAAACATCCACTTGAAATGACATAATTATCGTAAAATCGATGCAACTTTATTGATTGAACAAAAACAAGTGTTTGTACGCCTTTCTAAGCTCTCAATGCTAACTAGTTATAGCTAAGGGTCATCATAGGTTAGCTCAATTCAGTCCTCTTGAAGTAAGGTTGACTTCTTGCAGTTTTCCCTTTAAAAGAGAAAAACTAAGAAGTTGGAACTAAATACGCAAATTCAAGAAGTTGAGTATCACGTTTCAACACATACATGTCTTGTTCACTTAACACCACAAAAGCATCAACTCCACAACCTTGATTACCCATCAAGTAAATTATTTTACCAAATGGGCCATTTGCTACACTCACTTTTATAGGCTTCCCCCATCCAAAATCTATTTCATGAAATGGAAATTTTACTACACTACTACATATATAAGTGTCACAAGTACAACTAGTATGGTACATTTCTTCCTTTGCTAAAGTTTATCAACCAATACATTTTGTTTCACATTATCTCTTTTGTAAGCTTGTTCTTTTCCTTTTCTCATTTCACTAACTATTATTGATAATTTCATGTTTTCTTCATTGTATATTGATGTTCGAAAAGATGTGAGGACATTTCCTACTATATTTAGTGGCAAATTCAGTTGATTTCGCAAATCAATAGGTTGAACCAATGTAGAAGGGAGAAATGAACCCGAATTTGCCTTGATCGCGAATACAATGCTTTTAAAAAGAAGTCCGCTAACAACTTCTGTACGTGTTGGATTTTGGATTTTTGTTTCCTCGGCAACTAGTGTCTTGAGTTCATGTAATTTTGAAGGTGAAAAGATATACCTATGAAAGATAAAAGAAAGATTTTGAGACGTGAACATCTCTAATTTTTTAAAGAGATATAATCCATATATTGTTTGAGAATATATAGACAAGTCATTCCAAGATATAGTGAAGCCACTAAATATAACAAACATATTTAATTTCTAATCATAGATCGTTATTGTAAAGAACTTTTTACAATATCATCTAAATATGTAAGACTTCTTAAAATGAGGAATTTGCAATCTTGAAAATAAAACATGTATTACCTGTTATAACATTTATATCTCTGTCTTTTCACAATTTTGTTTCAAAATTTCATTATATACGTGAAGCTGGTGTAAAAGTGACCTAATAGTGAAATTTTTCCTTACATTGACAATGTATAACTTAAAATCATATTTTTTTTATATATTTACAAAATTCTTTACCTTAAAATTTCTTACTTTCGCCCTTGATGACATGCTCTTATAGCCATAAAAATATCATGTTTGAGATAACAAATTTTAGGGAAACTTTGGTATAGATGTCAAAAGTTATTTTCTTTTTCTCTCAAATTTTGTGCCTGATCAAACACCGTCATATAAAATTAAACGAATCGAATACAAACTAAAAATACCTTCTTTGTACACAATCCTCTTTTTTTAAGCCAATCACTGGGGAAGTTAAAGGACCACTTGGAGGAGATGGATAAATAGATTGCTCCAAATAGGAAATAGATGGTTTTACACCATTTGGATTACTTGTTATCTTAGTCCAATCACAAAACATATAATAACTATTGCATCCATCTCCAATTTTATGTGAACTACACATACTAATAGCTATTCCTCCACAATTAAAATAGCTAAGTTGAGCTACGATTAATTCACGATTCGTACAATTTGTCCAAGGTAAATTTTCAGGAAATATTGCACGTTCAATAAACGTGTTATGACAATCAAGTGCCTCAGAAATTGGACTATCGATTTGTACTTGTAAGAACTCAGCTCCAGTGTCATCACAATCAACGATAGTGTTATCATGTAACCTCCCACCATATGGATAATATAAGGTTAAAATTTGTGAAAGAGAATTTTCAAGAATTTGAGATATTTGAGAAGGGCTTTTTGGAATTGAATCAAGTTGTTGTTTAGTGTAGAAAAGGGCAAAGGGTATGTAAATATTTGCTATGGCTTGATCTATAAGAGAAAGTTTGTGCAATTTTTTTGTAGGAGTTGGGGATGAGGGTTTGATGATTTTTTGTGAAATTAGTAATGTTGAAGGTGACAATATAGTTGAGGCCATTTGGCTAAATGCTAGTAGTAATATATAAGTTTGGTTTCTTGAATTGTGCACAAACTTGCCATTGCCCAAGTTGGACATATATAGCCTTGAAGATTGCTAGGGACAAAATAAAATAGGAGAAACTACCTCATTAGACATACAACAATATCATATATATTATTAAAAATAGGAGAAACTACCTCATTAGACATACAACAATATCATATATATTATTAATTTTATTTATACTTACAAATTATTACATATCTTACCATTAATTAAGAATTTTTTATCATATATTGAGGAAGATATATATACCTAGATACATGCATTTTTGTTACTAGATACACTAAAATAGGAGAGAGGCGAGCGAGATAGTCATGTAATCCAGATACATGTGAATCGTACTAGATACATGTATCTCTATGTATTTGGGTGATTCACGTGTATCTGGGATACCTGTGAATTAGTGGAGGTTACACAATTCATCCTCTATACTTGGAATTATTTCTTGTTCCAAATCTTTGACTTAACTCTCTCTATATTTAGAATACAAACATGATGATTAGTTGAACCTTTTACATCACTCTTTCTATATTTAGAATATGAACATGATGATCAATTGGACCCTTTACGTCACTCTCTCTATATTTAGAATACAAACATGATGATCAGTTCAACCCTTCACTAATTAATATTTTATTTGATTGACCTACTACTTTCTTTAATTCAACTCTGATTCAACTCTGACTGTTGTGAAAGTTACTAATTAAATAAATTTATTTTATTCTAATTTGATCTAAAAAAAAAAAAGCAAAATTAAGCTCGATAGAATTTGAAGTAAAAAATTTTACCCAAAATCCTGCATATGTCACTGTATATAAGTAGCGTCTATACAAAATTAGACAACAAGCAATGCAGGTAATTCACTGTTTTCAAGTACATTGAAACAATTAAGTTTACACTTTGCTCATATGAGCTGATTAGTTACTAGTCTGCCTATTTTCCGCTTGCTTTTATATAGTTTCTGCTATTTCTAATTTATTTTTTAAGTCTACTGCGATTTTTTTTGGTATATTTTTTTTTTAATAACTGTTTAGAGTCTAGTGTAGTTTTTGTGTGTTGCATATTTTAAAATTGGCATAATACGTAAATGTATCCTTTAATTTAATTTGGTTTTATCCGGAATTTATGTCCTTTAACTTTGAGTGTGCACAAGTAGACACTTTAACTTGTATAAAATAGAACAAATAGATGCATGCATTCTACGTGGCATCCTAATGACAATTTATGTCCTATGTGGAGTCCTACATGTATTATGCCACGTAGGACACATGTGTTAATTTGTTCAATTTTATACAAGTTTAAGTATCTACTTGTGCACACTCAAAGTTGAAGAATATAGATGTCAACTAACTTAAATGACATATTTATATATTATGCCTTTAAAATTTGATGTAACTTTCTTGATGTTTATAATTAAATCTCGTTTTTCACCGTTTCCATCAAATTTAACAAATAAAGTTGGATAAATATTTTATTATGAGTGGAGTTATCTAGCCATCTAGGGACTGTTTTGGGAGCTCTGGAGTCACATGACTAGCACATGGGGTGGAAGAATGAAAATTACTAAATTTTGGAATAGTTTAAGGATGATTCTTTTGTTCATTGTGATAATTTAAGGATGTAACTCAAGTTTTAGTTATAGTTCAGGGATATTTTTGGCCAAAAACTCTAAAGTTGATTTATTTGGAATAGTTTAGTAGTATATTTAATCCTTTTTCAGTTTATACAATATTACTTGGATTCACGTAAATTTAACAATGTTTTTTTTTATAGGAAACTCTCTGAGATCAACTTAATACTTATGCTAGATTTGAGAACCCTGACAATTGCAATTGATTTCCAATTTTAGAGTACTAGTGTTGTTCTTTTTTCTTCTTTATCTTTAGATTTTTATAACTATATGTTGTTTCTTTATTGTCGCGAGATATTTTATTTTCTACATGTCTATCAGAAATAATCTCTCTATTTTCTCAAGATATGATAAGATCTGCGTATACTCTATCCTCTCTAGACTCCATATGTGAGACTAGTTTGTTGTTGTTGATAATTGCAATTGACACATGTGTAATTGTTTCTTGTTTAAGATATCTGTGTCAATTTAGAATATAGACATGGTGATTGTTGAACCTTTGATTACTTAACATCTTTTTTTGATTAACCTCCTGCTTCTTTAATTCACAAGCGTCAAATTATCATTGTTGTTACAGTTACTAAATGAATCTGTTTTATTCTAATTCAATCTAAGAAGAAAAAAATCACGCATTTTAGGATCTAAAGTATACTTCCCGACTCAAAATTAATTTTTTTTTTTTAAAAAAGTATACTTCCCGACTCAAAATTCTGCATCTGTCACTACATACAAGTATAGCCACTACAAGAAAGTAGAGATACAACGACATTTATTTAGTGAAAAAAAGATTTTTTTCACGTTTATTAAAAAATGTCACAAAAATAACGGCATTTGATACAAATGTCATAGAAACAACCACATTTTGTTGCAAATGTTGTAAAAGCAACAACATTTAGTGGCAAATGTCATAGTGTTAGTCGCTGATTACTGACATTTACACCTAATATTGTAAATCTAAATCATATTAAAACAAGGCTAGATATCAAGCAATGCAGGTAGCCAGGTACATTGAAACAATTAAGTATACATTTTACTCAAATGAGCTGATTAGTTACTGTTAATTGACCTTTAAATAGCTTCAGAAACTCTTAGGAACATGGTTTTCCAAGAGCTGAAGCAGCTGAATCGATATGAAGAAGTAAACACGCGTAGAGTTTTTGCTTCAATCTGTCAACTGTCTCAGCAACATCTTTATTCAAAGTTGATTTACTCTGTAGCTTGTCCAACCAGTCATTGGCATGTTTTAGTTGTGACAACGCGAGAGCAATTTGGTTGTTTGTATCCGTTTGTTGTACAACACGTGTTTTCTTTTTGTGTTCTTGTTCACTCAGTTGGAAGCCAACATCCAGTGCTTCGTCCATGAATTTAAGAAACCAGGATTGCATTTCATTAAACAGAACATCTCTTAACTCCTTAATGCCTTTGGAACCGTCTCCTTTTGCCCATTCTACCTTTTCAGACACAGAAACTTCGATCAACGACTTGGGGGTATTTTTAGTATCGTTCAAGGAACGTGTCTTCTTGCTTGATTTCTCCTTGTCTTGTAAAGATAATTTTGAAGCAAAGTTATCTAGGATTTGTTCATTTGTTTTATTAGTATTCGGTTGATCCATGAGTTGGTTGAGTGTGAAAAATTTGGACAAATTGAGATGAGGGCTCTCTGGTGATGCAGATGAGCATAGTTCAGCAAACATGCTGAAAAGAAAAAAAAGTGAAGACATGTAACTTGATGCGAAAACAACCCTTTAATATTCACAATGACATGTTACGACTGAGTTAACACTGTGCTTACCTGAAGCAATGAAGAAGATTGGTTGCTGTCAATGCTTCTTCTTGAGCTTCTGCTGCTATTAAAGAAGCTAACTTTTTCCTTCTAAGGATCCCCTTATTATAATGACGAAAAAAACAACAAAACATAAGCACATTTGGATCATGTTGAATCTCTCATGAGCCATCGACGTCTTCTTTAAAATCATTTAATCTTACAAAGACTCTTTCTTTTTCATTTGATGCATTATTATGAAAAAAAAATGGCATGAATTGTTAAAGGAGAACGCGAAGAAAAAAGTATACCTTCCCTGGCTTTGCGAGGTTGGCTGGTAGAGAGGACCAAGGTATGAGTGTTTCGGAAAATGGACCGTTCTCTCTAATGTTTTCTGGTTTGCTGCTGGTGCGTTTTAGAGTTGAAAACCTTGGAGTTGTCGAAAGCTCCCTGCTATTAACCACATTGACATCTGAGTTTGGAGAAAATGCATCAGAACGACTACGAGAAGGAGTTGTAGGCTGTGTCTGAAATTCACAAGCAGAAAAACTCATCAGCAAACTTGTTCTATAGAAGAAAGCATATAATACAAGTTTTTTTTGTCTTACCTTCGATGTAAGTTTGTCCTTCAAAAAAGAAATAATGGTCAAAAACATACCTGAAGTATCACGTTTTTGTGAGTTTCCTACCTGAACTATCATGTGTTCACTTTACCTATTTATCAAATATGCTTCAACTATTAGTTGTTCCCTTTTCCTCCCTGTATGATGGTGATATTTCAGGTAGGAAAAGGGAACAACGATAGTTGAGATGTGTTTTGATATATACTAGCTCGGAATAGTTTAGGTAGGAAACATGAACAGATGATGGTTTAGGTAGAAAACTCGCAAAAATGTGATACTCCAGGTGTGTTTTTGACTATTAACTCTTCAAGAAATAGTCAAGCAATAGCAAAATTTCAGTTCTGATGCACAGGCTGTAAGGAGTTGGTTTGATAAGTGACTACAAACATTAAACTTTCAACTAATAGAACAGTTATCTTTTAGTCCTGGAATACAAGTTTCGCAAATTTAAGCAAAATTTTATGTCAGAATGTTCGATTCCTTATCTTACAAGAATGACTTAAAATGGAAGCTCTTATATTTACAAGTTAAATGTGGTTCTGATGAATAATCTGTGATGCAGGATCATCATACCTGACTTTTAACCTCTGGTTGTTTCCCTTTCAAAGGTACAACCTTGTGATCTGCTCCGTTACTCTCATTTTCAACGCCTTTTGCACCAGCACCTTGATCATTTCCACCAATCTTTACGTTCTGGTTTGACACACCTTGCATATACCTGGATGCAACAACCGCCTTTTCCTCTTTGATAATAAATTTCTTCTTCTTCTCGTTCTCCTTTTTCACTTCAGGCAATTCATTCAACTTTGGACCACTAGTACTATTTTCCTGATCAGGAACCTCAGATTGTTCCAACATTTGCATCAGATCCTTCGGGTTGCCAACAAATGGATGTCGCCCTGGAATTGGCCTCACGCCAACTAAGACTGGGACCGGTGTTCCAGCTTCCATTTTGTCAACATAGAAGAACTGGCCAAGTTGCAATTTGTTGTTCAAAATGAACTCATTGTCTTCTTTTGACAGTGTAACATAAGTCGAATGAGAAGAATCGGAGACTTTAATAAAGAACCCGTGGTTTGGCCACAGTTCTGAACCACTCAACGCGGGGACAATGCTGATTACTTGTAAAAGTACTGATCTATACTCCCCGCGGACTTTTACATTGGAGTTCATACTCTGTAGAAGCTTAATCAGTACTTCTGGTACGAGAGACGCCATCTTTCACCTAAAACATGTTGCAGATTCATGTTAACAAAATTGAATCAGCCAAATCCAAAAGGAAAATCAAGAAGGTCCTTTCAAGAAGAGATAATGGTCAAAAATACACATGAAGAATCACTTTTTTGCGAGTTCCCAACCTGAATTATTACCAACTATTTATCAATATATTCATCGAAATTAATGAGTCAGCTGTCACATGGACGAAATTTTATAGGCAAATTAACTTGTCACTCACCTTTTGGTGGTTGTATTCAAATATATAGTCTAGTCAGTTTCGAGATGTGTTTTGATAAATGGTTGGTGATAGTTTAGATAGGAAACACAAACACCTGATAATTCAGATATGAAACTCGCAAAAAAGTGAAAAATTCAAATGTAGCATTCTTAAACTATTTTTGAAAATCTCCTTGTTAGAATTTCTATAGTTTAGCATAGTTTGTTATGTTGAGAGTAACTAAAACATACCTGAACAATTGTGGAGCACCAAAAAACAGAAAGACAGAAGATGAAACAAAAAACAACCAGAGGCTGAACAAATGTAAGAGAAATCCTTGTGCAACAAAAGCAACTTTTTGTGTAACTTTCTATTGCATTCAAGTTTGTGTCTAACTTATCTTGGCTTCTAAGCCAAGGCAACCAACTTTCTGGTCCTATTTGTTGCCAGCTTCATAAGGGGGGCCCTTTTATTGTTCTTCAAATGACCATTATGACCAATTTGTAAATATGAGTCTTGTGACATTCTTGTCATTTTTGGGGGGTAATATAGTCAATTTGATGATATGGTTGTTTTGCTGGTCAGCTTAGGTATTTTAAGGAAGAGGGGGTTGAGCTGTTGTTGAGAGAGTAAGAAAGAAGTTTTTTATTTTGCAAGTCTATGTAGGACTATTGAAAATGACATTATATATAATAGTTAGTTATGTGTAAACTTCTGCTTAGATGATTATTAGGTACTCTACTTGGCTTGATTCCTTAAAAACTTTTGTTTGCATAGTGTAATCATTGGGTGATTTTTTTTCTTTCAAGAAAACACTTCATTGCATAAGATATCATTGCATTAGTTACAACACAGATTGGAAAGCCAGAATCCCAAGAAAGTCCTATTTATTCATGAAATAGAAAATTCAGCTAGATTATGAGTAAACACATTCCATTGTAATTATTGAGTGATGAGCGTCTATTATTATTAGGCAAAGATTGATTAATTGGCTCATCATATTAATAGTTCTAAAACTATTTTTGTAATTCTCTGTAAACTTTTTTAAAAAAAAAAAAAATTAAAGATATTGTGGCACTTTCTGTTGGAATTGGCCCACATAATTGGTAAATTATTTCCTTTTAGAAAACAGATTCTGGTAGTGTTGGTGATGAGTCAAGCTTGTAGGCAATCGGCTGCACTTAAAAGTTTGTTTGGTATGACAGGAAAATCATTTTTTGAAAAATAAGTGATTTTTTAACTTATTTTTTAGTGCTTGATAAAATAAGCAGAAAATATTGTCTCAAAACTATTTACATATGATTTAAGCAAACACCAAGGGGCTAGGGGTAAAGGTGTGGGGATGGTGGAGCAGGGCTGTGGGGTGTGGGGGACAAGGTTAGAGGATGTGAAATGTCACTAAAGGAACTTGTTTTCCATACTTAATCAAGGAAGTCATTTTCTTCGTTGTTAAGGAATTTATTTTCTCAAAATTTTTTAGATGGAAAAATTGAAAAACATTTTCTGGCACCTTAACAAACACGCTATCACATCTACTTTCCCCATTGAAAATTGACCAAAAGCAAAACATCAGAACATTCAACTCTCTTCACAAGGTTACAGATGATAAAATCCTAATGAAGCCTCATGCTAAAACCTGAATTTTGCAAATTTGGATCCATTGCTACTATACTTGCATGAACAAACACATTGCATGACGCCATCGAGAAATTCCAGAGGTCTAGGCAATGCAAAATGACATTGTTATACATCGCGATATGCCTTATATTACAAGCTATAATACAGCAGATCAAATAGCTACCCTTCTACTCGCGCAACATTTGATTTTTGAACACAATTCCATCTAATGATATTTACCCAAAATCAATGTATATGGCAATGTAAGAAAAGAATGGCTCTAACTTACAAAATCACATAAACATTCCTCTTCAGGGACCGTCATCTTAAGATAATATACAAAACCATATTCCGAGAAAATTGCTAGAGATAGCTAACTGGAAGCAAGGCCTCTCAAGCTACATGATACACTAACTATACACCATACACAGATGATTGTAGAATAACCTACCTCAGTCTCTATGTGTAAATTACTGTTTGAATATCGTGAAGGAAAATCCAATTGCTTAACCAGTGGGAACTTTTAATACTTTGAAAAGACCTATCTTGGTTTTGAATCACTTCCTTTGCTTCTGAATGTCGATAAGGAAAAAAATGATTTTGGAGCTGTACAAACAGTAAATTTAACAAAAGTTAGCATGTAAAATACTTCGGATCACTGAAGCATAATAATTTTACAGACTTCAAATTTCTGCAATAGAGTAATACTGTGTTGACCAATTCAACACAGAAAGTAACAAGCATTAGAATTCAGATGGAACAACAGTACTTGTTGTGCAAATGTTCAGCTGCAAGAGTGTAGAAGACTTGGGAGTTTCAACTGGACGTCTAGCTTAAATTGGTAAGATTAAGTGACAAAATACCAAGAAAAATGTATTATCCAAACATGAGCTTTTCTACAAACTTAACAAGTTTAAGGAATCATGTAGCAAAAACCATAAAACAGATTATCTCACCCACTAAGCTAATCGGAAGCAAGGTTACAGATGATAGCTACTAAATGGAGTTCTACTCAGGTCAGACACCACCTGAAACCACTGTTCACCTCACATTAATGGCAGCCGGTCCTCATTTAGAAAGTAGGTTAATAACTTTTAAAAAATTAGAAAAAAATTTGCTAATATTTAAACCAAGTAGGTGGCAATCTACAAAAATGTGAGTATTCAAACGATAACTAAGCCAGCTAACTCTCTAAAATGATTGACAGAATTTCCTTTATCTAAAAACTCAAAGCAGAAATACAACATTAGCCTTGCCCTCCTCCATCTGCTTTCCTTAAATCCATTAGATGTAAGCATTCAAATCCTAGAAAACCATATCCATATACCCCATACACATATTCATTATCACCACCACCATGAATACCACCCATAGACGATCCCCAACTCCTTGTCTTATGGCTGCAATCCATTTTTAGGTCATTAAGTCCCGTACCGCCTCATATACTATATACGTAAAGCTAGGGCCCAATCTCTGATCGATTGCAGAGTATTAAACCTCAACAGATTTACAAGCAGCTTAAGCTACCTTCTATGTTTATAAAACAAAGTGCCAACACAGCGTTTTTAACTCTTCCAAAGGGTTGTATCTAGGCAAGCTGAGGATGTAAGAAAGCTGTATGTGCGACCAACTAAGAGGAAGAGAGAGAGAGGGAGAGAGATTCTTTAGCTGTTGGCTTTGAAGATACTAGAGTAACAGTTGGAGATGTGAATATTTGGAGATGAACGAGGGAGCATTGTGGATACTTAACACAGAAACAGAGGAAAACAAGGATTAATCTTTAGCTGTTATTATTCAGTTTTTAAAAAATTAGATGGTATAAAAACGGCATACAAATTTTTGTAAGCTCTGTAGGAAGAATCTATAAAATAATCTCTAAAGTGCTATTTCGTAGACTAAAGAAGCTACCGTACGAGACAATGCTTACGTTCGTGAAAGGAAGACAAATCCATGACGCAACTTTGGTGGCACAGGAAGCAGGAAGAGCCTAGGATCTTAAGCAAACTAGACCTTGAGAAGGCTTATGAACATGCAAACTGAAAATTCCTAGAATTGATAATGTTGAAGATGGAATTAGTGGATAGGTGGAGAAAGTGGATGAACTTCTCCATGTCAACGGTCAGATTTTTGGTCCTAGTGAATGGTAGCCCATGTGATTTCTTGGGCAGCTTGGGGGGCTTGAGAAAGGGGACTTTTTATCTCCATTACTATTCATCCTGATACTGGAAGTATTCATTAGAATGATAGATAGAGTTGTTGTAGTTGATTACTTGAGGAGGTTTTATGCAGCAATTAGGGAGCAAAGTACATTGAGGGTTCCACATCTCTTGCTCCAAGACGATACTTTAGTTTTTTGTGAGGCGAACATTTACCAGCAAGATTACCTTATACAGGTTCCCCGTTCCTATATGATTCCGGAGAGTGTCAGACCTCAAGATCAACCTCAGAAAGTATGAGATCATTCGTGTTGATGAAGTGAACAATATTGAGAATTTAGGACCGGTGCTCAATTGCTGGGTTAGATCTCTTCCAACTACTAATCTTGGCTTAGCCTTGGGCACTTTCAATAAGGAGCAACCAACTTGGAGAAGAGTGATTGAGAGAGTCCATGTTGCTCATACCCTTCAAAATCTCTGCAACAACCATGTCGATCCGACACAATTTGTGTGTGGATGTGGGATCCACAAGGAATATGGTCAACTCACCTTTAGTGCTTTGACTACATCTATGACCAAGAAGTATAGATTGATTAAGTATTTGGTTTGACTTTTGGGTTTATGCCATATGTAGAGACTAGAGAGTTATATAAAGTATGAAGATGCTTTATTACATGAGATATCTTATGAATAAAATATTATGTGTTCATAAAGAATCAAATTTTATTAGTTTTAGTTCAATAACTTTAATTAATCAAAAAATACTTATAGATGTCATAATATATATTTATTGGTTGTATCCCAGCACTCATATCCGCACCCAGATCCTTACCACCAAATCTTTAAATTTATGTGATGAGGAATCCGATCTCTATATCTGCACCCGAGTCTCAGCATCATCAGAGAGAGTTGACAAGAGGCTAGCAGGTTGGCAAAAGAGGTACATGGCTTGACATAGTGTTGATTAGGAGCACTCTATCAAGCATCCTGACATGCTTTATGTCATTGTTTCACGCACTAGCCAGTCTCACAGGTAAATGAAAAGGCTCAAAAAGAACTTTCTATGGGATTTAGTAAATGGAGATAAGATGTTTCATTTAGTCAACTGGTCATTATATCTCCACAGAAATTGAAGGCGACGATGGAAGGAGGGTCTCGGGGTGAAAGATATCTGAATTTCAACAAGGCTTTATTAGGGAATTTCCTATGAAGTCGAGATTAAAGAGCGTGTTTTATAGAGGGAGATAATAGTGGAAAAGTATAGAATTGTTGATTGGGAGGGGGGGGGGGGGGGGGGGGTAAATTTATAAAAATACCTTTTAGGGG